>WSYH01000219.1:3054-266074 GCA_036426205.1 Ascaphus truei | reverse complement strand
GATAGTGAGGGTTTCTGGGGGAGATATGAGGATGATGATGAAGGGTGCTGGGGGAGATATGAGGATGATGATGAGGGGTGCTGGTGGAGATATGAGGATGATGGTGATGATGGTGATGATGATGATGATGGTGATGAGGGTGATGATGATGGTGATGATGGTGATGATGATGATTTTACCCGTGTTGCCCAATTTATTTTTCCTTGGAGCAGTTCGGCCCTTCTCACTTTACGAGTTGTGCAGGCCTGCTGTAAGGGATTGGGGGACACGTTCCCCACGGCGTGTCCCCCCTACTCCGGCTCTGAGCACCGCCGCACACGCCGTGCACCCTGCCAGCTGGGTCCCTACCTCCTCCGGTCAGCCGTCTCTGCCTGCACGCTGCTGGGTCACGTGCGCAGGAGCCTTACAGGGCGCGCACGCACCCGATCCTTTCTGCCTTCCCCTGCATGGCTTGCCCCAACCCCACCTGCCGCAGGACAATATGTCACTCTCCACCACTCACCTGGCTTGCCCCTCCACTAGGCACCTGAGCCTATCTCTGGGCCTGCCTGGGCACACCTCCGCTCCACCTCTACCCCCTTTTGGTCCACCAAGATATATTACCCCAGTCTGCCCTCTCCTTCCTCGCTCTGCATAGTTTCTTGTGGCTCTTGCTGTTCGGAGTTCTTTGCCTGACTCTCTTCTGTGTTTCAGCTCTCGCTCCTGTACCAACCCTCCTGTATACTACCTTTGGACTTGATCTCGGCTTCTGTTTTGACTACGTGTACCTCTCTACCCCCCGGACCTGGCTTTGGACTACGACTACGCTGTTTTCTCCTATCCTCGACCCACGGCTCCTGGACTTCACTACTCGGACCTCTGGTGCCCCGGACTCGGCTAGTATCTGGCTAACCCTCTCTCACCAGACCCGGCAATGCACCCTACCTCACTGCTGTGGGTACGTGTTATACCCTTACCCACTTTAGTACTGGGGACTGGTCTGGTCTGCGGGCAGTACAGCATTACAATTGCCATTGGCACTTGTCACCGCAAAGGGAGAAGGCAGACTGGACTAGGCACAGTGCAGGGCAGCACTGGAAAAACCTGCGCTTCAGCACAGGAGTCCAAAACAGGCCTCTGCGAGGAGAGAGCAGCGGACCTCAGGACTCAGAAGGCAGGCCTCTGCTATGGGAAAAGGCAACAGGCCTCAGGGAACAGGGAGCTGAAGGATTATGCTGGGGATCCAATGCTTCAGCACAGAAATCAGGACACAGCCTCTGCAATGGACATATACAGCAGGCCCCAGGAACCAGGAACAGGAACTGGAACAGGAAACATGAACTAGGAACAGAGAACAGGAACAAGGCACCAAATCTGGGAACAAGATACAAGAACAGGACGGCCAAACAGGTAGCTTGTAGAAAACACAGTTACATCCTATGACAAAGGACTATGCTCGAGACTGAGGCAATGTAAGAGTGCAGTATAAGAAGGCCAGCGGGCCAATCCCAGGAGAGAGGTATGAGGGCATTCCTCCAATGAGAGAGCACCAAGGCAGAACTGCAGTAATTGCCAGCACAGGTGGATGTGAGAGGAGGTTGTCTGTAAAAAGCACAGTTCTGTAAGGAAAGGGTTTCCACCAAACCCAGGAATGAATTCCTTACAATTGTACTGATTTTGCAACATTAAAGAATCATGTGATTTTTGCCTTTACTGGGATGCTGGGATCGGGAGATTTCTAGGCTGTAAGTTTCAGGGTGGGTTTGGCCGAGAAATTCTTTGCAGAATGTGTCTATGTAGTGGAGTTCCGGAGTTAGGGGATACCCCAAAAGTTGTATCTGAAGATTGAGTGATATCTTCGGACACAGCTAAACGCATTACTCCGCCAACCTCGGACCTATGTACTTACGACTCACCGCCAAAGTCCCTGTGTGGCGACAGGGGTTAACTAGTCCAATAATAAAGGCATTATACCCGGCTGCTTAACCCTAAACCCTGTTGGGAGTGAAGTGGGTAAAATGTATTATCCCCATAATATCATGTTTTCCCCATCACTATTATTTGTGTCCCTGTTTTGCAGCTCTAAAGCTAGCTGCAGGTAACTGGATGTGAAATGTGCTAAATGTATTTGCGGCACTAGGAGTGAGCTATAGTAGCAATCTAATTTTTGGAGTGCAGCTAAGTAAAAAGAAACCATATACATACATATAAGGTTTAGAATAGTAGCATAAGCAGAACATACTTTCATTAATAAACTGTATTCTTCTGATGGTTTTAAATGTGAAGACAGGAAAACTTTTTCTGTGAGACCGGGAAAAATCCATTAGCATGCAAATATGCTAGGGGTGAATGAACTGATAGATTTCTCAACTCAGTGCTTCAAAGACACACTGCAGAGAGGGTGCCTCAATGTCTATGAGAAGTCCGGAGTTGAAAAGCCTCAGCAATCCTAGGTGTTAGGATGGCTGGGATATTGGGTACTTCACACTTGGTAGCCAAACCCCAGACTCAGTGTCGCCAGGTAAGTGGCTGAGCCGGTATGCTAAGGAGCTCAGGTGTGAAGTGTACACATGCTCCGTGCAAGCCGGGATGCAACTCCTGCCCTTTCTGCGAAGTACTGGCAAGTCGGTGATAGGTGGGAAAAATATTCCCACGGCGGGATTGGGTGCATATGTTAAGTACAGGACTCTGAAACCTATAAAAATGCCTGCAGCCCAGTCCCAGTCAGATTCACCTGATGTAACAACGATTTGACAAAGTTCCAGCGTCTGTGGTCCGGAGTGTGAGGGGTTAATAATATCGTAACCAAGGATTATACCCCTCTTCTGGAATTCGTTAGAGCGAAGGGTTCCCGAACGAACCCTGTAAGGATTGAACAAACTTTTTCCTGTTGACTGAGACATAGGGCTGGCAAGTTGCGCCCCATAGCCAGGAACTGCTACACGGATCATTTTGCGCACCCACTTGCATGCGTGCAGAGGTGCCCAGAGACTTTGTTTCGATCCAAGGACAATTGATTTAATTTCACCATCCCAGTAAGTGTTTTATTACGTGTATATTGTGAAGGTTTGTGTGTTTGTCTGAAAATAAATCAATTGCAATTTATTTTACTCATCTTGTGTGCTCAGTCCAGAATCCCGGAATTAATTTGTGCGTAAGTCTTGGTCTCCTGTGACATACTTATATTTACTGGAGGTAGCGGTGGGATGCTGACTGAGTCTATGGTATTGTCTCCCGTGGGATTCTATAACATTGTAGGGAAACTCGTAGATTGCAAGCTCTCCAGACAAGTGGTAACTTACACACGCTTCCCAAGAGCACAAGGTATTTCACAGTGTTCCTTATCCATACCCCTGTGTTAAACATCCCAATATGAGTAACTGCTCAGGAAGGTTCCGATCATGGGACAGAGCAAGAATCGTGGAAAGATGTACAGGCTATGGACGGCCAACAGACAGTCAGACAAAAGGGCAGCTGGTGGAGGACTTGGAGGATCATGAAGCCCGACTGGCTCCACTGGAGGGGCATGGCCCCTCAGCTTCAGTTGCAGCGAACACCAACCAGCCCAGAGTGCAGGGGGTTAATCCCGCTCCGGGGCTGCAAGGACATGGGGAGGGAGAGGGTGACCACCTGGATATTGGTGGCTTGATACCAGCGGGTGTGGAGGGATTAGTCGTTGCGGCTGCCGGATTTTCCACTCCTGGGCTCAAAGCTCTTCTGGTCGCATGGGGAGAGGGGGCTATGGTGGCGGAGCGTATCCAGATGCTGGCCGTAGCGCTGTGAAAAGCCTCCCACTCTCACCTTGTCAACGGGGAACAGGATATTCTCAAGGTGGCCCACCACAGCTTCAGCAAGTTTGTAGATGACACAGATGAAATTGACACTTTTCTCAATGACTTTGAAACCCAGTGTGACTAATACAAGGTCCCACGAAGAAACATGGTCATGAGATTGCATCCCTTGTTGTCCGGCAGGGCCAAACAAACTGTGCAGGGCATTCCACGTGTGGATACCAAAGATTATGGGCATGTGAAAAACTTGTTGCTCGCCCAGTACGCCCTCACCCCTGAAGCTTACAGCGGCAAGTTCCGGGCAGGGGAAAGATAACCCCAGGAGTCCTGCGTGAACTATGGAGCCCGCCTGGTGTTGTATGCCAATCATTGGGTGGAGGACAATGGGGTTAATCAGCTCCATACCTGACTGGACTAAGTTGTGAAGAAGCAACTATTGCAGCAGCTTCCCACGGATGTGAGGGCATGGGTCTTTCACCAGAAACCTAAAACCCATAGAGAAGCTACGAGGAAGGCAGATGAGTATGAGACCAGCAGGGCTTTAATGAACAAAAAAGCAGCTCCCAAAGATGTGGCCAGCCCGGCCACGGGAGCCAAATCCACCTCTCAGTTGACCCACATGCCTGCAGCGGACGGCAACGCACCCAAAGCTGCAGAGTTTAGACACAAGAGGCGGTGTTTTTCCTGCAATAAGCTCGGTCATCTCAGGCCAGACTGTCCGGATCGGGACCGGTCCGGGGACCCCATCAGGGGCAATGATCACAAGCTGCGAGGCCGGTCGCCCGTGTGCGGCTAGCACACACAGAGTAGCCAAGAACAGCCGTGGAATCAACCCACCAAGGGACGTCCACGGGAGAACCTGCACTTGCCACCTAAGGACCAGCAGCGGAGATCGGAGGACATCAGGTTGCATCAGGGTGGGTGGGTTATGTATTAATGTTTAATGTCACTTTTAGGAAGTAGCTCTTAATGGTTACTTCCATGCGTCAAGAAACAATCATGCTAAATGGCTGGAAAACATACCCAAAAGTCAGTTTCATCCAATAAAAAGGAACTGTTCTTCTCAACTTTGAGAAACAGGGAAATGAGTGTAAAGAATCCACTTCTCTTTGCCTTGCCTTACAGACAGTGCAGTCCTGGAACACTTCCCCTGATATTTACTGCAGCCTGGATTCACTCACTAAAGCAATACTGTCACACGCCCCTTCTGCTATTGGTTCACTGACCTTTAAGTACTGCCTTCCCACAATGCACCCTGCCGAGCATAGTCCTTCCTGGATGTCACCAACTGTTCTGCCACAAGCCCCTAGCTTGTTATCCTTGTTTCCTGAGACCGGCTGCTATTGTCACGCAGCGGTCTGTTCCTGTCTCCTGTGCTGAAGCGGAGTACTCTCCTTGTTGACTTCAGCTCCTTGTTTCCTGTGACCGGCTGCTATTGTCACGCAGCGGTCTGTTCCTGTCTCCTGTGCTGAAGCGGAGGTTTCCCCAGTGTTTTCTTCAGCTCCCTGGTTCCTGGGGCCTGCTGCTCATTCTCTATTGCAGAAGCCGTGTCCTGGTTCCTGCGCTGAAGTGGAGGATTCTCCAGCCCGCTCAGGACTCTTGCGCTGAAGCACTGGTTTACCAGTGCAGCCAGGCGGTGTGCCCACTCTGGTCTGCCTATCCTTTCCTGAGACCAGTATCATGGGCCATGGTCACCGCACGTGCAGAGGCCACTCTCGCGCTCCTAAGCTGAAGCGGGGTACTCCTGACTACCTGTTGCCGAACTCCTGCTTGAACAATGTTAATCCTGATGTCTCCGATCCTGACCCTGGCTTGTCCACTGACGATGCTGCCTTCTCCAGTCCTGATCCTGCTACGTACGACTACGAACTGCGCAATCCGGATCCGCCTGCGCGGTCTAAGGTCGGTGCTTTTACAACCCCACCTCAGCCACGCGGTCCGACCCAGGTTTGTGGCGAGCACAATCGTGACAATGAGCTAGTGACCAAATTCAATGAGCAAAGCTATAATAAGGATTCTGTTTTAAAGATTTTCAATTAAGTTAAAGGAATCGATAGAAATAACCTTTTGAACCAATCAAAGTCTAGGATCCATTCTAGTTGTCCTCTGGATACTTCTAGTGGTATGGGACGAAATCAGGTGAATTGCCCCAGATTTATCACTAAATATAATCAGGCAGCCTCTAGAATCAAAGGTGTGTTAAGCAAACATTGGAGCATCCTTAGGAGTGATAACCATTTTGGGACCTACATTACCTCCTAATATATCAGTAACGTATAAACTGGCCAAAAAAATGAAGAATATGTTGGCCCCCAGTCTCTTAAGGGATGTTGCCAGTGAATGCTCTAACTCTACGAATCAATTATGTGGCAACTATTCATGTGGGCGCAAACGTTGTCTCACATGTAAACATCTAGTTACTGGCAATGTTTTCTGTTCCTTCTCCAATCAGAATGAATATGAGGTAAAAGGTAGAATTGATTGCCTTTCTACTTTTGTAGTTTACCTCATACTCTTTCATGCTCCTGTGGCCCCCACTCTGTGGGAAGAACCATTCGTACTATGAGCACTAGGTTCTTTGAACACAGGAGAAATGTTATTAATGTAACCTAGCCCATAGTTTGTCTAAACATTTTTTGAACACACACAATAAAGATCCATCATCCATGACCATTAGAGGTTTGGAGAGTGTTCCGGTGTCCCTGTTGGGGGTGATAGATTCAGGAGGTTATGCCTTCGGGAGACCTTCTGGACCCGCATCAAAGGTATTACAAACCACTGAGGTACGGCACTCCTTTAACAAAGAAGGTATATCATTGTGAAGTTGTAGTCAACTCCATAATGGCTTCCATTGAAGCACACTACAAATTAGGTACATTGTCTCCCAAAGGTTTCAATGAGCATATTGATGCCAGCACACATCTAGCCTCAGTTCTTTTCGGGTTTTTAGCGCGCCTTTTGGCTCCATTATCCCTCTTTTTTCATCTATATGGTGATCATTTAGAAGCTATGTAGATATTTTTGATATACATGCTTCAAATTAGATTCATACACAAACATTTTTATTCATAACTGTATATTTGAACTATTTTATTTATCATTCTTGAATTTTAGCATTGGTGACTTGTTTTGTAGTTCCCTTAGTTGTCTGTTATTTTATTTGCAGGTTAAGTGTGTATCTAATTAAGCAATCAAGTATTAGGCTATATATGATCACCCTAGCTGCAGCTAATTTCCCCTGATGAAATTGCATGTTTCGTGATGAAACGCGTAGGGTTAAGGACAAGGACTCTTATGAATTTATGAACTTACGAACTTTGCTATTCACACTGATAACCCCCCCCCCTCTCTCCCCCCACCAGCGATGATCACGGCACATCATACGAGGGTGAAGTTCTGAGTTCTGCATTTGAGTTTCTTGTGCTTATCTATTTTAAACATTGTGAGTGGTCGTAATCTGTGCACTCTAGTATTTTATTAAATAATACTTTGCAATATTATGCTATTGGGCCACGCTGTCTTCTTTTTGTTTTATGTATTAATGTTTATTAAATATGGTAATGTTTATTGTGGGTCCTAGGAGGCAGATAGTGGGGCTGTTCTGTGTAGTGTTTTTATTGTGGGTTGTGGGGGTGGGTTGAAGGGGGTATTGTACCCAAGGAAGTGGGTGGTTAGGCCTCCCGGGTGGGTAGTTGGGGAGTTTGGTGAGGCCTCCCAGGTGGGTAGTGGGGGAGGGTGGTTAGGCCTCCTGGGTGGGTAGTGGAGGAGGGTGGGTTACCCCTTAATTACTCTTGCGGTTATTAACCATTAAGGTGAATAAGGGGTTAGGGGACATTAGATTGTCACCTTTTATTCGTGTGCATTTTTTGCAGCACCGGAGGGCATGGACGGGGTGAGGCCTTCATTATGGCAGCCTTGCAGGGGTGAGTGCAAGATGTATTTATTTTACTTCTGCTGCTTAGTGTATTTTAAATTGACAAATGCACTATTATCAATATGTGGATGATAGTAATTTTGCCCTTTATTGTACTGTATGTGTTATGGGTCGGGGGGGGGAGAGGGGAGGTATTAGATATTGTAAGGTTTATTGTGGGCCTCAGAGGTGGGTAGCAGGGCTGTAAGGTGATTTTTTTTTATTGTGGGTAGCGGGGGTGGGGAAGTGGGTATTAGCCCCAAGGATGGGTGGTTAGACCTTGTGGGTCAGTAGCTGGAGCGATTAACCCCTTCATTATCTATACGGCATTAACCACTAAGGTAATGAAGGAGTTAAGTCCACCCGCAACCCCCACCCCCCGCAAGGCCTAAACACCCACCAAGGGCCAAATACCCCCTTCACCCACCACCGCTACCCACAATAAACCTGGCACGGGTGGTTAACCCCTTCATTGCCTTAGCGGTTTCCTTCTGATGTAATGAAGTGGCTGTAAATGCATTTTTCATGCATCTGATTCATGCCGGGGGCTTCTGGTGTGATATTAATGGGTATCATCTCCGGAGAGCCCGACATCAATCCAAGGCAGGAAAATTGCATTTTTTTTTCTAAGTCCCGTCTCAGCACTTCTCGCAAGCTTCTCCCCACCTTCTTGCCAACTTTTTTGGCAAGGCGTTTTGGAGAGAAAAACTCAATTTTTGAGTTGCGAATAGCCGCGAGAAGCTGATCGGGGCTTGTAGAATACCATGAGTTTCAAAAACTGGCAATCAGCAGCAAGAAGTTGCTTCTGGCCGATCATTTGGCGAATTTTTTTTCTCCGCCAAAAAAAATGTCGAATCTCGAATTTTACGCCAGCTTCTCAGAGCTTACTGAATCGCAGTAGGCACTTTGGCAAGAAGCTGGCTAGAACGGATTTATTGGAGGTCTCTGCCTAGGCCCCTTAGTTTTAGTTTTTCAGAAATTCAATAACTATTTTATACCATGTACCGTACTGCTTGATTAATGTAACATTTTTGTTTTGCTTGTTTGATTTCTGTATCCTGTGTATCCTGGCATTTAACAAATTCTATGTACAGGATTTGTGTTATCTTTTTATATCCTACTAACAGGGATCAAGTAACACAACACCTATCAGTACCATTTTTTATTATCTGATTGCTCTCAGATGTCTTAATATGTGGGAGACGTTTAAATAGCATCTTCCTCCCCCACCTTGAATTCCTTGAGAATGCGCCATTGCCAGTGTGAAACGCGTGGAGGAGATTTTTGTCCTTTTGTTTTTTTTTGTTTTGTATTTTTTAGTATGCAATCAATAAACCTTTTTATTCTTTTTATATCTGGTGAGTTCCGATTTTTCATGGGGTAGCAGTTCCACCGATCCATATATTTTTTCTTTTGGTTCTACTGTGATTGGAGCAACGCTCATGGGGGCACAGATTTCTCTAGAAGTGTTGGATTGCAAAACACCCAACCAACTGGGGAAAAGATGGTGATTCATAGTGAGCAGCAACGGCTCCACACCGAGCATTCCCAAGCTACTGGATAAGAATCTTATTCCCAGTTACCACATGGAGATAATATATTTGCCTCTTTTGAGATAATCTGGGTTGGTCTTTACTTTACCACTACATGGTTAGGGACCCTTGAGATGTGGTCTGCCATGTAGTGGCTTAGGGGCTTACAACACTTTGGCCAAAATGTTAAACTAAAAGACCATTTTATTTAATAGATATCTATACATATATATTTAGGCACTGTACCGTGTATAGGTTTCACTGGATGTGCACTGAGCCCTGTCTGTGTTTCATGTTCTGTCTCTGGTTTTAAATATATATCGCCATGCTCAGTAGCACTCCTCTGTGACACCTATATGCTTATATATATGTTGTGGTTATTTTGGGGGTTTAGTATGAGCTTGCAGGTGTCCTGTATGTTTTACAAATCCTTGAGATTATACTCGGTTTATTTTATAATACTTTTTGAGACTGATATGCAGAATTTTTCAACTGAAAGGAATTGGTCAATCCGCCCTACATAAAATACACAAATTAAAATAACTCAAATCTTCATTTTCCCCAAGGCATTCAGGAGGCAACAAACATAATCTGAAACATTGCAAGTCTTTTTTAATTTCCAAATTATAGAAACAGCTGCCTGAGAAGTAGAACAGGATGAGTAATTATTATCACTTCCTCTTATGCAACACTTGAAAGGCACTGAAAGTGGTTGGTACGAATGGTTCTTTTAATAATACTAATTCCTTATAAAATTCTGACAGTATGCATCGCTGCACAAATAATTTTGCAGTCACAATGATCCCTTGTCCCGTGGAGCTTACAATCTAATTATTATGCCTAAGGCACAGAGATATTAAGTGATTTGCATATTTAGCTGGTGCTTGATTACGAACTGCGTTCACCCGCATCAAAGGTATTACAAACCACTGAGCTACGGCACTCCTTTAACAAAGAAGGTCTATCATAGTGAAGTTGTATAATGGCCATAATGGCTTCCATTGAAGCACACTACACATTACCCTGCCAATATCAGGAAAAGGTAGGGCAATTTGCCTGATGCCAATAAAAACAGTTATCAATGGAGGCGCATGCGCGATGGTGAGGAGAGTAGCAGCCTAAGCTGAGAGCTCCCGCACCCGCCGCATTAAACAACAACAGCAGCATATTCAAAACTCACGTTACACGAAAATAAATACCACTCAATTACAGGGGAATAAACCAGGATGGCCCCACAACCCACAAAAAAAAAATCAACCGGCGATATGCGCAAGTATGTGAGCCGAGTCGCAACGCGAGGGGCCGAGGCAGAAATGGCGCCGGGCTCCACAGCGGGATCCGAACCGACCGGGAGAGAGGAGAGGACGCAGAAGCAGGCCAGCTCCCGTACGAAGATGGCGACTTTCGACCGGCTTTACAATAATATGAGGTCGCTCTTCCGCGCCGAAATTCAAGAACTTAAACAAGAAATCCAGGGCCTGGAGAACGCACGGGAGCATTAGAAGACAGCATGGCGCCTCCAACACTGCGGCGAAAAAGCTGAAAGGAGAGCAAACCACATGCAGGCGCAAAAGTCGGAGTTGGCGGAAAGACAAGAAGATGCGGAGAACAGAGACCGCAGAGCAACCTCCGCATCAGAGGCATCTCTGAGGACGTTGGCGGATATTAAGATTTTATTACCCGCTGGCTGTCTGTGTTATTACCGGGGGTGCGGTACGGAATTGGCAAGGACCGTTACCACCGGGCCCTCCGGAGTAGGCAGGGCCCCCCGAACACCCGAGACATCATCGCTAGGGCATGCACTTTATAGCCCCCCGAGAAGCGGCGCCCAATCAGCCCGGGGCCCCGAGACATGCAGTTTGAAGGAGCATCCTTCAACTATACCAAGACCTTTCCCCTATAACCTTGGCTCAGCTGAAAGAAACTCCAACCCGTCACGAAAATACTACGGGCAGGGCAGTCAGATACAGATGGACCTTCCCATTTGACTACTGGTCCTGCGTAATGGAAGGCCATCTCCATGAAGAGCCAGAAGAAGCCCCAAGTTCCCCGCAAACTAGGACTGGAGGAAGGCCCGGTATCCAATAACCAGCAGAGAGCGGAGTCCACCCCGCAGTGGCAAAAAGCCCCCAGCCAAAAGCCGCAAGACCCGGGCAGACGGGATGGAGGGTGATAAGCGGTGCCCTAACAGTTGAGTTGGCCACAGTTAGGCCCTAGTTTCTCCAGACTCTCACCAGACCTACCCTGAAAACAGTGCAAAATGTACTGCAGGCTTCCCCGCAAGGATCGGAGACCTCTGGATATGCTCCAATGACAATGGACGCGGCGCCGAAGCGGCAATAAACTACCTTTTGTGCCAGTGCGCAGTGAAGGAAAGGAAACACCAGAAATCCCGTGACACGCAAGACCCAGAAGATGGCGGCGCCAGACGCATGGAGGGATCACCAGCACCTACCGGAAGTGGAGGTCTTTCGGCGGGAAGAGATCGCGAGGAGAACATCCCCTCCCCCCGACGTCCGGCGACTCAATGTGCAATCCGGAAGGACGTCACCGAAGCATGAGTCGGCATCTTGGAGGGGCACATCTCGTCGGGCATAGGCGATCCCGCGATGCTTCAGCCTCCAGATGCCGTCTTCCTCCGAACCGATGTACAGCCCTGGCAGGATGGAGAGATACGACAAACAGCGGCCACAGCTCTCTCCCTCACCCTTTCCCCTCCCCTTTCATCCCCCGGCCGAGAAAGAGAGCCCCCCGGACGGAGGGAAACGGGGACTCCTCTGCCGGACACTCCGCAGGGAGCACCCCTCAGGACCGGGTATGACTCCCATGCGCGCCAGCCACCCCCCCCCCCCCACCCCCACGCATCTCCCCACCATAGCACGGCAAGACGATAGGGTAAACTAGGAGCGCTTGGCCCGCGGCGGCGCGTAACTAGGTGGGACGACCCGCAGCTATCCTCCCCCCCTCCCCCCCCCCCCCACCCCCCCCTCCTCCCGCCTCCCCCCCACCTTGCCTCCCCCCCCTGTGCATTAAATCAATGCAAGAGGCATGAGCACCCAGCTCTATAACAAAATTAGACAAGCGCATTGGGCATACAGAGCAGGCTGTGGCCTACAAACCATCCAGGAATAACTCCCAGTGCTGACACCCCATCAAACATGACTATGGTTCGCCCCCCCCCCACCCCAACCTCCGGCCTCCCCCCCCCTTTCACCCCCCCTCCCCCACCCTCCCCCCCCTCCACCCCCCCCTCCACGGCCGTTCCCCCCTCCATCCCCCCCCCCCCCGCCTTCCCAACATCCATCCCCCCCCCTCTCCCCACACAAACCCCCCACCCCCCCCGCCACCTACCCCCGCCCACCTCCTCCCGCCCACCCCCCCCCCCCTCCCCCACCCCCCACCCCCCCCCACCCCCCCCACCCCCCACCCACCCCCCCACCCCACATCACCTCCATCCCCTACCCTCCACCCCCCCCCCCCCCACAAAAAAAAAAAAACACATAATAATAAAATACCTAACAACTAGTTGACATACATAGATAACCTATACTCTGGTACCATAATCCAAGGGAAACAGGGCACACTAACAACCAGGCTCCGCAAACACACGCAGGCACGAATAGCCGAACATAGCGCAGTAGTTATAGGGCTCACGAGGGAAGAGGTTGGAAGCATCATGTCCCCCATCAAAAGGGGGTGAGAGCCCAGGGAGAAAATGTTTCTGTTATTGTTTTTATTAGATATTCAAATGTTTCTGTTCAACGGCGGAGGCGGGTAGGCTACGCCGCCTCGACATGGACTCCAAGCGGATCCGGGACTCAATCCCAGGGACCCGCACAAGACCCCACTGGGCCGGTGACATCTGGGACAGGAACCCACCCCCATCGGTGAGGCGGCGCCCAGGACCGGACCCCCAGAAGGGGCAGTTATGGTACCCAGGGAGGCTACTCGCATTTTTACCAAATGTTTCCTATGTCATTATTTCTGTCATATGTGTTATACACCTTTTTTGCTCCCATTGTATCCCCCGCCCCAAGCCAAAGACACTCGAGGTCACACGCTCAGCTCCCGATGTCCTCAGACTATGGACAACATGGGATCATCTCACAGACCGCCACCGCTAAGAGACTCGCCAAAAAACACATGGGTAGGGACCAATCAATCATATCATCACAATGTGAAGGGATTTACAGCCCCCAGAAGACGTCGATGGCCTGACTGACTACAAACGACTGAACCCAGTCATATCATGTTACAAGAGACACACACTTTTCCGATGCCATTCCCCTAAATTTCGACAGAGTATACCAGACTGGTGTCAGCCGAGCAATAAGAAAAGGTCAACAAAAAGAGTGCAATTCTTCACAAACCGCCTATCAATGGTTAGAAACCCACACAGAAGATGCTAACGGTCGGTTTATAATAGTGGTTGGGACCATCCGCGGCCAGCCACTCACCGTAGCGAACGTATATGCCCCCAGCGACCGCGTAGACTCTTTCTTTGATCGGTTTTTCACGACCCTCCAGAAAATAGCACAGGGTGCTATAATCTTAGGGGGAGACTTTAATCACACTCTCGACCCTCACACCGACAGATGCACGGCAGGCGGACTAAAAAATCCACAGGGTAGAGCTGCCTGGATCAGGGGCCTCCAGGCCAACAACCTGGTTGATATCTGGCGCGAGCAACATCCAGGGGAAAGAGAATATACATTTTACTCCCACCCACATGACAGATATAGCAGGATAGAGTACCTCTTCGTGACCAACAGAATGGTTTCGCAGATCGCCCACATGGGAATCCATGATATTTCATGGTCAGATCATGCACCAGTAGAGCTGCGGTGCACAGATTATATGCTTGACAGGCCCGGAACGACATGGAAACTCAATGAGTATCTAATTAAAATCCCTGAGGTGGCACAATCAATAGAGGGAAAGATCAGGGCATATTTTGACGAGAACACGGGTAGCGTGGCATCTCAGTCTATCCTATGGGAGGCCCATAAGGCGACACTCAGAGGAGAACTCATAGGGATTGCCAGTAGGCGGAAGAAAGAAAGGGAAAAAAAGATTCACACTTTACAATCAGACCTAAAAACCCTCTCCGCTCTACACAAACAAAATAAACAAGCCCAAACCCTTAAGGCATGGCTAGATACCAAAACGCAACTAAATTTACTGATGGCCTCCCGAGCTGAGAAGGAGCTGACCTGGTCTAAACGGAAATTCTATGAACGTGCCAACAAGCCAGATACCCCACTTGCCCGTAAACTCCAGAATAGGAGTAATAACTTCCACATACAGTCAATTCGAACTAATAAAGGTGGCCTCACTTCTGACCCTAAACAAATTGTTGAAGAGTTCAAAACATACTATGAGACCCTATATGATGGGGCGAAGGTCTCCCATTGTGAGACCACTCATAGGCAGCTGAAGACGTTTCTGAAAGAGGCAAATTTGCCCAAACTGAGCAGAATGGAAAGGGACGCGCTACAGGTGGATTTCTCAGGTGAGGAAATATCTGAGGTAATCAAATCACTGAAGTCATCGAAGGCCCCAGGCCCCGATGGTTTCTCTAACCTATATTACAAAAAATTCCGGAAATTATTAGTCCCTCACCTGACTAGGCTATATAACTCATTCTTAGATGGTGCCCCTATCCCGAGCCAAATGCTCCAAGCGTCCATATCAGTGATCCCCAAACCAGGGAAGGACCCAGCTGATTGTAAGAGCTATCGACCGATATCGCTGATCAATTCTGATACTAAAAATTTTTCCAAACTATTGGCAAACCGCTTAAACACGGTAATGCCCAAGCTGGTCCACCCAGATCAAGTACTGCTGCGGCCAAGTTTATTCGAGCATTTGCCCGTTCTTGGCCGCAGCAGTAGCCTGGCGCGCGCCCGAGAGTGACGGGCGCGCGCCGAAGCAGCGGAAGAGCGCCCTCCGATCGGGGCGCTCTCCCTACCGCTGCCGGGTCCGCCGGGTCCCCCGGAACCCCCTGCCGCTGTCCCGCGATCGCGGGACACCAGGGCTCCCTCGGGGAGCCCCTGGACGCGCGTGCAGGGGGCGCACGCTCCCGAAGACGCGTGACCGCGCGTCTATGACGCGCGGCACGCCGAGGGGCGGCCACTAGCAAGCCGGGAAATCTCCCGGCTTGCGGTACCGGCCACACTTTAATAAAGTGTGTCGGTAGTGTAGGGTTCATCTGCGGGAGGCAAGCGGCAGATAATACTAGACGGATCATAGACTTAATCGATTTGGCCCAGAATCAGAACAGCCCGTCTATGGCACTTAGCTTAGATGCCGAAAAAGCCTTTGATCGAATTGATTGGCCCTACCTTAGAGAGACGCTTGGGGAGTTTGGCGTGGGAGGGAGAATGCTGAGCGCCATTCTAGCTCTGTATCACGAACCGAGGGCGAGGGTCCGGCACCAGGGCTTCCCCTCGGAGGAATTCCCGATACAGAGTGGCACCAGACAGGGCTGCCCCCTGTCCCCACTTCTATTCGCTTTATGCATAGAGCCCTTGGCGGCACATATTCGTACTAACCCAGATATAACAGGAATCCAAATTCATGACCAGTCACACAAGGTGGCCCTGTATGCGGACGACATTATCTTAATGTTAACAAAGCCCCTTACCTCCCTGCCAAACGTCTTCAGCCTGCTAGATAAATTTAATAAGATCTCGGGGTTCAAAATTAACCAAACTAAGTCAGAAGCTCTAAATTTAAACCTGCCAAAGGCTACCGCAAAATTGATAGAACTAAATTTTAACTTCAAATGGCAAGCCTCCTCGATTAAATACCTAGGGGTTAATATCACCAAAGAATATAGCGCCCTATACAAAGCTAACTATCCCAGACTGATAAGGACCCTAATGGAGGATCTCAGACTCTGGTCAGGCTATGCAATCTCCTGGATCGGCAGGATCCAGTGCCTTAAAATGAACCTCCTCCCCAGAATCCTGTACCTATTTCAGACACTTCCGGTGCAGGTGGTCAGGGCTGACATCCTCCGCTTGCAGTCCTCAATGGTGAAATTCGTCTGGGGTAATAAGAAGCCCCGCATCAAGGCTAGTATATTAATTCACCCAACACTACGAGGAGGACTAGGGGTACCTTGCTTGATGGCCTACTTCCGAGCGGCACAATTGACCCAAATCGTACAGTGGCACTTACCGACGGTTCTCCGACGGTGGGTAGAACTGGAACGTGAATGTAGCTCCCCGGTGGAGTTACAGGACTTAATCTGGCTTCCGCAGAGAGTACAAAAATCCCTAGGGATACCGCTTGCGACTATGAGGAGCTCGTTGGCAGTTTGGAAGGACACCAGACTCAGATGTGCGCTCACCACCCAGCACACATATATGACCCCGTTTGTAGGGAACCCTGATTTCGTTCCGGGCATGCCAGGTGGACACCTGGGGGCCTGGAAAACAAAGGGCCTCACGAGGCTTCTACATCTGAAAGGTAGCCCACTATTAAAATCATTCGACCAAATTAAATCTGAAACGGGGATACCAAATTCCGAATTCTATAGATACCTTCAGATTAGAGCCTTCCACAATAAAATCCCTAAACGCCCGAAGCGTACCAATTTCGAGCAGCTGTGTTCTAGAGGAACGGACACCTCGGGACTTACTTCTACGATCTACAGAGCGGTAGTTTGCCCTGAGACCACAGACGACACCAAACTGAACAATAGACGGGCATGGGAAACGGACTTAGGGGAGACCTTAGAAGACGAGGACTGGGACTCTATAGTGCTGGCAGCGGCTAAAAGCTCGATATGCACGACCCTGAAGGAGAACGCATATAAAGTCCTCATGAGGTGGTACCTCACCCCAACACGATTAGCAAAGTTTGTGAAAGGCTACCCCCCACTGTGTCCTAAACAGTGTGGGGACCAAGCAGACTTGCTGCACATGCTGTGGGGTTGCACCAAAGTAGCACCTTTATGGGAGGAAATCCAAAATTGGCTAGAGAGAATTCTCGGACAGCCGGTCCCCCTGGACCCCTGGCTGTTCCTGCTGGGCAGGCGCAGGCGGGGGCTAGGCAGACCGGCGCAAAAATTAATTGCACACTTTGCAACAGCCATGAGGTGCGAACTCGCAGCACTGTGGAAGCAACCAGACTTACCCACAATGATGAACATTCGGAACAGAATCTGGTACGTTTGCCGGATGGAACAATTGACGAGTCTGGTCAATGACACCGGCACAAATTTCCTAAAAACATGGGCCCCTTGGCTAAACCAATCTGACATCCCTGGGGTGAATGCCACCAACATTCTGCTGTGATAATGGAAGATGCGTTCTCCTCCGGGGCAGCGGCACGGACAATGACAGGTTAGAGCACTGATAGGGCAGACCCACGATGATTGCGAAGGGACTGGCAGTCGGCGCCCTCAGAACAAACACAGTACCGGTGGTTCAAGAACACAGTCTGGAGACACGTCTCACTTGGCCGTCTTACCTGGCCGCCCCTCCCCCCTCCCCACCCCCCCCCCCTGAGTTTGTCTTGTACGTCTTGTAAGTCAGTTAATTTTATTTTTCTTGCAGTCGATATTGTAAAACAAAATGTTGGGTACGAGGGCACTCATATAAGATAATGGGTCGTCAGATATTTTGTGAACTGTACCTTGTCCTAATAATAAAAAACTTTTTTGTTGAAAAAAAAAAAAACAGTTATCTATGTACATCTTTCTACTGAATTGCAGAAATGCTGAATTTACTGAAACCATTGCAGTAGATAACAGACTAACATTTCTGCAGAGAGTTAGAACCAAATGTATTGAAAATGACAGAACAATTTATTGGAAAAATGTGTTTCTCTGCTTCATTTTTAACATGTAATGTGATCGTTTTGATCATATTTCACCTGTAGATATCATAATGTGCATGATATAATTATCCCAAACAGTCTCTGTCACTACAATAAAAAAAAGAGTTGAAACGTACATTAACTCTGGGTATGTTGCCAAGAGTATAGAAATATACTGGCACCGCTAAATATTTTAACATTTGGTCAATTGCCAGTAGAGGCTTGCCTAAGGTTAGCAAATTATCCCCATTTACAGCATTACATCATGGTTGCTTGTGGGAAGGGAAGCCTTGTCTTTTCTGATTGATTGTAGTATTTTGGCAGCAACTCAACAGAAAAGTCATAGAAAAAAGTGACAAATATCCTATGTAGTGGTGGTGCCAATATAGAGGAATGATATAGAAGAATGATGTACTGTAGAAAAAAAAAACATTCCTTCCTAGAACCAAAGGACATCAATAGCTGTGACAGGTTTAGGTGATATGATAGAATATGCAACAAAGTGCAAGATAGTGTGGCACAGTGATAAAGGCAATATAGCCGTGAAAATATAAAGTAAATACAAGTGAATTGTGAACAAAATGCAGCTCAAAAACCCTTAAAGTGGATGGTCTGTAGATTCCACTTGTATTGTAGAGCGTCTCGAAAAATCAGGGGAGCGCAGATTCCAATATGCAATAGATAAGAAAGGCACACGATAGTGCAAATAAAGCAAACAATGTGATATGGATATATCAGGTGAATGGAGACTCACGTGGCATCAAATAAAATCGAGCATGTCAGAGATCAGTGGCAGATGCTTGACTCACCTATCACTACAGAGTCAAGCATCTGCCACTGATCTCTGACATGCCCGATTTTATTTGATGCCCCGTGAGTCTCCATTCACCTGATATATCCATACACATGTGTGCCTTTCTTATCTATTGCATATTGGAATCTGCGCTCCCCTGATTTTTCAAGACGCTCTACAGGTTTAGGTGATAGACAGATTTTTGTTTTGTTTTTTATTTTGTACAAAAATCAGACATCTTACATCAGACATATTTGTAACTATTGTTTAGTTAGTTTGTAAACATGGCAGACTGAGATATGAGAGGTGTTGATTTCCTATGGCTACTCCCTTATGTGTGATACAGTATCTTTCCAGGCCCTCTGACAGATTAAGTTGATTGACAATCAGTCCTACAGTCCTCTATAAAACAATGTTTTCCTAATTTCCCCAAATCAACAGTACATGTGTTTAGGGACGATAATTATATTATTATGGTTTGCAAACTGACAGGGATAGCAAGTTTAAAAAGAAATGCACAGCACATGACTCTGCTGACTTTCAGTTGCTGAGAAAATAGTCAGGCCAAATTGCAATTCTTAGAATAAGAGTTCAAGGGAAGAATTTCTAAAACATACTAATGATGCTTATGATAAATAATCGGATACAAGTTTGCATCACCAATCACAGTTGTTCCTTTTATGTATCAATTAAATCTGATAGCTGTCTTGCAAGTGCGTTGTGACCAGAAAAGAAAATGAGTTTGTGCGTTGGTTGCAAAACTCTGCAGTAAGAATAGGTGGTGCTACAGTAGAATGCTAGTGTGTATTCAATCTAAATGCAGTGTAACCCATCTCTTATTCCAATATATTTCATATGACATGAAATTATATGATATGCCATATATTTTAATATAACCAACCACTTATTCCCCTAAAAACTTCAGATGACTACACAATATTTTTAAAATATGATTTTCTTTCATTAGAATACAGTAAATTAAAGTTTAGAGATAATTCACAAAGACTTTGTGAAAATACAACAATACTATTTTTACGAAATTGAGGGTAATCAGCGCATTAGTAAAGGCAGTATGCTCGGCTGGTTACCCCTATTTCATATTGGGGATGAAGGGGTTAATTTTATATGCACCATACATGTACTGTTTTTCCCTCTGTCCCTTATTGTCCTATTTTGCAGGATTGTATAGGCCTGCGGAAATGTATACACTGTATACCTGCATTACTGGTGTTTGGGAACAAGATTGTGCCGCTGCACGAGCCAAGCCACAAGCTAATGGGGAGAACGCGTGGATTGTTTTTTGTTCCGCTGAAAGGTATAGGTATCCATTACTGAGGATAGCAACACATAAAGAGAACACCTGCACAGCTGAATAGTGAACCACGGTTTGGTGCTAACTACAAGTAGGTAGGGATTAAATGTATACAAGAGAAAGGAAACCTAGTGTATAAGCACTCTATCACAACTAAATGTATAATGAAATTGTAAAATACTTTATTGGCAAACACTTATGTTTGCCAATAAAGTATTTTAACAATTTCATTATACATTTAGTTGTGATAGAGTGCTTATACACTAGGTTTCCTTTTCTCTTATATACACGTATTCATTACTGAGGCTGGAAATCGCAACCGCAAGGTCATTTGAACCAAAGGGTTGCGGTTTTCAGTCTCAAGTGGTTATCGGATACAATGTATCCCCGTTCCGGTTAGGAGCGTAACTTACAAGGCAGCTAGCAATTGGCGTGGGAACTCGGTCAATTGACGTGGGAATTCGGTTAACCGCAAGTCAATTGATGTGAGTAGCCCATAGCCCAGCATTGCCAGCTCATGGAGAAGCCATAACTCGGGAACGGAAAGGGCTAGCAACCTGAAATTTGGTGTGCAG
This sequence comes from Ascaphus truei, assembly GCA_036426205.1. Lineage (NCBI taxonomy): Eukaryota > Metazoa > Chordata > Amphibia > Anura > Ascaphidae > Ascaphus > Ascaphus truei. The sequence goes on along the minus strand of WSYH01000219.1, from coordinate 245,350 downwards.
CCCCAGAAAAACATCCCAAGCACACACATATTAAAAGTAAAATTTTAGGACAAGTAAAACATGTATTTTCGATAAAGTGTATTTTTTGCTGCAGTTTTAAATGTAGGGAAACAAAGGAGCACAAAAATGTTTGTACTCCAAAAAGAAAATTCACTTGTATGCACACTATGTATATATATAAAATGTAACTTTTAATAGGTGTACTTAAAACATATATTACCGTAACACTAAATGTAATAAACCTTAAAAATAAATTAAATAATATGCACACATGCACCAAAGTTAGCCTCACATATATAAATTCCAGTATATGGTTATAACGTAAACCTAGGAGGCTAAACACGGTGCAACCAGGTAAGGTGAGTCAAAATACCCATCAATTGTGATCACCAGCACAGTAAGTATAAAGCCAAGACACTGTGGCACGCGTTATTATGTCATCAGCCCCTGTTAGGGGTTGTTTTTAATATAGTGCGCTAGTAACCATTTTTTTCACCAGCATAGCCAATATATATAAAAACAGTGTAGCTAGCAGGGGGGCTTTATGGGTACTACTACTATTTATGGACACACTGTAGCCGTATCCCTGCTGTAGCAACTGATTCTGTACTCACTGTGCTGGTGAATGCAAGTGTGGGTCATTTCATTCTCACGAGCATAGCCAATATATAATAACAGTATAGTTGGCAGAGCTGGCTCTATTTGATACCATGATTACTATCTATGGATACATTGTAGCCGCATGTCTGCCAAAGTGTCTTGGCTGTATAATTACTGTGCTGGTGATCACATTTGTTGGGTATTTTGACTCACCTTACCTGGTTGCACCGTGTTTAGCCTCCTAGGTTTCAGTTATAACCATATACTGGAATTTATATATGTGAGGCTAACTTTGGTGCATATGTGCATATTATTTAATTTATTTTTAAGGTTTATTACATTTAGTGTTACGGTAATATATGTTTTAAGTACACCTATTAAAAGTTACATTTTATATATATACATAGTGTGCACACAAGTGAATTTTCTTTTTGGAGTACAAACATTTTTATGCTCCTTTGTTTCCCTGATTCACTTCAGTTCACAGTCGTACCTATTGTTCCCTATAATTATCGTTATATTTATTATGCATCCACATCACAATTAGTATAATTTAGTTGATCGCTCCCTATCCCTCCCCCTTTCTTAGTTTTAAATGTACAGGCAGGATGAGGTTTTTTCTACTGTCATTGTAATGTACCCAGGGACCAAATGTTTTAACACCCATGAGCTGGGGCACTTTCCTATGCAGACTTCATAGACCCCATGCTGAGGCATTACCTGTGAGAACAGGGATGTGTTGCATATGAAAGCCCTAGAGTCAGGATGTGTGAATTAGCTGGGATGCACGCTGAATGGGAGATCCTGTTAGCCAACTGGGCTAGTTCACACCCTGAGTCCCACTCCCAGCCTGGGAGACGCCAGGTAAAAAGGGGAGTGCACATATGTTAAGCAGCCAAAATGTCAATGTCGCATATGCACTGTATTAACCGGAAATCCCTATAGTGCCCACTCTGCAAACTGTGGGCAAGTAGGGGATTGGTGAATGGGAAATTTTTCACGAGAGGGATTGGGTAGGTATGTTGGAGATATGATCTTAGACCCTATATACATGCACCCCGAGCTATCCCTGTTGTCTTTCGTCTTTGTTCTACAATGTGAACGAATTTCCACTTTGCTTCTACAAGCGGATGAGAGCAGCAACAACGATTCCTGAATGCAACGAGTTAATTACAATGGAACCAAAGACACAACTCTGCTTCAGGATTTCATTAGTGCTGGGGGTTATCTAACGAACCCCAACGGACCAGAACGAACTTTGCCATATTCAGGGACTTATTGGGCTAGAACTGTGCGCCCCTTGCCAAACGACACGCATTTTAAAAGACAATATTCCAGGCTTTGTTTTACTGATGCAGCGACCGTTATTCGAAAACACCTCAAATCAGTTTTCGTGTTGACCGCTGTATTCCATTCGGTATTTTCTCATTTTATCCCTATTCATGCCGCGTTCACGCAATCCGGCACCGGGCAACCGGACGCGTTAGATCTGTTTAATTTAATGGTTTATTGTTTCTTTGGATGCAATTCTTCTCGTATCCACCATGGGTCGGAGTTAATGAATTATAATTTGGGTGCTATTCTTTGCGTATCCGCCAGGTGGCAGAAATGTATGCAATTAATTAATTGGATTGAATTGGAATGTGTATTTGCAACATTGCTTTGCTACTTTGTAAGGGTGCAGGTGTTTAAAACAGATACTGGTATACATATTTCAGTGGCCCATTGTGAATTGACATTGTTTTTTCGAAGACGTTATCAAATTAGGCGTTCTTAATAAAAAGCATTAAAATACTCAATGTGTGCCTTTTTTTAACATTCTTTCCCCGCACAATTGCTGAGTGGACATTATGGCTACACCACAGACGTATAAAAAACCTGACTGTGGTTATGCATTTTTAATATATTCAGCCATTAATGCTGCAGCAGAAAAGATGGCGACTGTATCTGAAAAATATGAATATTTAATATCGAACTACGATTTTTACAAGTTTTCACCTGACGTTCATGGGTGGAAGCGTGCGATAAGAAAAACCTTAAGTAAACGATCAGTGTTTTTTTTGTATTGCCCCTCCTGCCGGGGAGACTTGCGGGTATTGGGGTGTCATGCCAGAATTTCACAGTATGTTTGACCATGGCAATCTCAAAAGAAGAAAAGTGGGTTTTAACCCATACAAGTTTCGTCAATCCCATTCCAGCAATGTGCCGGCAAAAGCAACACCAGCACCGGTGTCCGGTCCGACCGTCAGTGATAACTTGGTGAACGGCAATCCTTTGTACTGTTACCTGTCCCCGCCAGAATACCTGGAAAATTTCCAGCCTGAGCATGAATTCGCGTTCAGGTACCAGCAAGCTTGCATGTACCAGAACCAGTACCAAAATGTTTTCCAGCATCATCAGCTGTCAACTACAAGTGTAGCAGGCCAGCTGTCACCTGTCAATTATAATGCAGACTTGAGGAGTCACAGTGAGTCATCACCACCCGTTTGGCAAAGCTTATAAAGAAGGTACAGTATACAATAATGTACTACACTATATTACACTGTACTACAGTATAATGTACATGATAGTCTTAAGTTTTTAGCTGCAATTCAAGCTAGCGTGTGTCAAAAACAATATTTATTTTTAAAACAATACAGTAGTACTGTATGTATTTTACAGTACATTACTGTACTAGTAATACTGTATTTATGTGCATCAATAAAATACAGTACTTTACTGTATGCGAGTTGACTGGATGTTTCTCTGTTGAGTGCACTTTGGAGAATGATTTAATTGGCCGCTGAAGTATGTGACGCTGCTGCAGTGCAGCTTACAAATGTAGGGAGAGGGTGGGGCTCAAGAGTCAGAGCCAATCAGAAGTTTGTTCTGATCGTCCACTACGGTTGAACGGCTGCTTTAATTCCGAATGAAGCGACTTGACGCATGCGCAATATCAATAATATTAGCATATTTTTTTGTTTTTCCCCAGAAACGAAACTTTGTCATCCAGCGCAAAAAGACAAAAGAAGGGATTTGGATGGACCTCTAATATCGCTTATTTTAAAAGTTGCTTTCGTATTGTTTGCCAAGTGGGCAAACATTTAGTGACAGTGCCATTTTTATCTATCTATAGAACAATTGTGAGCTTTATAGAAAACCTTATACAGTACAGTACTGTATGCTGCTGTTTTAATATTAAATTCTTTTTTTACATTGTACACTGTCATCACCACTATTGTTTTAAAGTACGTTACATTGTGCAACTTTTCTTATAAACACCAAAAATGAAAATGTATATCTTTTATTCCATACTGTATGTATTAATTATTTTTTTTTAATTATTTTTTAATAACCGAGAAATGCCCTTTCTTTCCATACTGTACTCTACTGTATGTGAAGTGTGATGCTTGGTTGAACTGTTCATAAGAATTTCAGGTCTGCAATAGGGGGTCGGTCAGTCATAAAATACTTTTATTTTTTAATGCATACAGTAATACAAAAAAAACAGTTGCTGTGGTCTTTCTCTTCGTTATGGCATTGCGAGATGGGGGAGAGAGGGGGCTGCAGCTCTGAAAATATGGTAGAAAGAAACAAGTATTGGTAATTACTGGTAAAAATGATTAAACAATAACAACATTTCAAAAGATTTGTAAAAAAAAAAACAACACATTTCCCCCAACAGGATTTCTATACAGTTACTGTACTGGAACACTGAGAGAGGGTGGGAGAGGGGGGTTTGTGTAAGATACAGGCTTGTTTGTACTTACAGTAAACACAGTACTGTAATCATACACCTCCACCCTTCCTTTTTTCACTGCAACTGCTTAAAATCCTGTATACTGTAAATAAACAGACATGGTTAGTTTGATTAAAAAAAACACATGTAAAAGCACCTATTTTTTTTTTGTTGCCCAAACAAATTTCTATACAGTAACATACTTACCTGTGCCTGATTGACAGAAATAAATTCTTACACAATATAAGTATTTAAAAAAAAAAATGAAATACACAATTTTTTTTTTAAATGATTACACAATATTAGTATTTCAAAACCATAAAAAACAGAAAATGATTACACATTAAACAATAAAACAATGGTAATTTTTTTGGGGGGGGATGAATAACTATTGCACTACTGTAGAGTATGGGAAAAGTCGTTAGCCAGAGGGATGCCACTCCAAGCACGAGCCCTTGTATGCCTCAACAGGCCATTTATAGTGTCTCTCACAGCTCTCATAACTGTTGGGGTAACATGGAAATAACGCTCCAATTCATTCAAAATGTTATTTCTTAAATTTGCTGGCAGAGCCCTCTTTCTTTTATTTCCTTCATAATTTACACTGTGGGTCCAACCGCTGTACATCTCAAAATTGACGTTGTGTTTAAATATTGCCAGGGCAAATTTCAGGGCTACACCAGCACATCCAGTCCTGTAATTCTCCCGGTTGTGCTGGGTCAGGTCAGTCAAGATGATGTCTGGCATCGCTGGAAGCCTGGGTGCTGGTGTACTTCTGCAGCGTGCGAGGGTAGGCGGTGTGGGAGGATGCTTTCCTCTTGTTGTGGCCTTACCGGGTTGTCACCTTGTCCTCAAAGGCATACAGGCACACGTATTCTGATGGATGGGGTGAGCGTGGGGTGCTTGGTGAGGGAAGCGTGGAGGTCACGTCATGCTGGCCACCCTCCTGCTCCTGCGGTGGACATACAGGGACAGGAATTTGCAGGAAAGAATACACCCCCACAATCTTCCTTTCCATCTTCTCCATGTTACTTTCCATTTTCTCCATGTACATATCCATACTCAATATGGTCTCCAAAAGAAGATCAATCTTTTGCTCTGTGCTTTAGACATCTGCATAGGTGGGTGGTGGAGAAGGTGACCAGGGCGTTGCCAGGAGAGCAGCAGCGTCGAAGATGGGTTGTTGAACAAGTGAGCCGGGGGTTGACAGGAGAGCATCCTCAAAGATAGGTTGTGGAGCAGGTGAGCCGGGGGTTGACAGGAGAGCAGCAGTGTAGAGGATGGGTTGTGGATCTGGTCGGCAGGGGGTTGACCGGAGAGCATCAGCGTCGAGGATTGGTTGTGGATCTGGTCGGCAGGAGGTTGACAGGAGTGCATCAGCGTCGAGGATGGGATGTGGTTCTGGTTGGCAGGGGGTTGACAGGAGAGAAGCAGCGTCGAGGATGGGTTGTGGATCTGGTCGGCAGGGGGTTGACAGGAGAGCATCAGCATTGAGGATGGGTTGTGGAACAGGTTGGCAGGGGGTTGACAGGAGAGCAGCAGTGTCAAGGATGGGTTGTGGAGCAGGCCGGCAGGGGGTTGGCAGGAGAGTAGCAGCATCGAGGATGGGTTGTGGAGCAGGTGAGCAGAGGGGGGTGCAAGGAGAGAATCGGGAAGAAAACAATCTTCTTCTTTACAAAAAAAGGCCCAGGGGTCTTAACCTTTGGAGCCTTTGAAACATTTTCTTTATTCTGCTTTGGTTTTCACTTAGGTTTTGGCTGGGAAACAGCTTCCGCCTTTCACTTGGCCGGCACGGCAGAAGAAAGCTGGTTCCTGCATCCATACAATTGGGGGCGATCCATGGAAACAGATGGACGAATGCACAATGCAGGATCTGGACAAGAGCAAGTTCAGATAGAGATCAGTGTGTGAGAATCTATGCAATTTGTGTCATCTTTTATTTAAATTTTTTCGCGGGCATGGACACGAGGTGCAGGTGTTAAAAGTGGGCGGACTGTGTACTAATCCTGTCGAGTGACGTTGAGGCACATTAAATTAAAGTATAAATACACCATCCATTTTGTGTATTCAATGCACATTCAATACACATCGAATTCACATCGAATTGCTCTGTGTGTGCTTGCAATTTTTTTCTATCAGCAGCGATGCCAAAGAAAAGGATTTCAAAAGATCTCAGCTTGAGAATAAAGGATATGTACCAGAATGGACACAGCATTGCACAGATCCACCGCTGGTTTGCTGCTTCGTGCCTCGGTTTAGCAAAAAGCACTGTTTGTTATCATGCGCATGGGAAGGCAAAAAACGGCAAAAGAAAGCCGACTGTCACTACTTAGTAAGTACTTACTGTATTGTCCTCCATAACTGTACCAACGTCTTGTAGGGAACTGTACAGTACTAGTATGCCTGTGTTCAATATTTTATTAATCTTTACAGTACATTTCGACTGTACAGTATAACATTTTTGCCATTCTTACAATCATCACTAGCTTTTTAAGTCCACTCTACAGTAATATACTGTACTGTCTTCTTACTTTAGGAGGTGGTGTCATAGTGTAATCATTTCAAAATATTCTGTTTTCTTTGAACTAATAATCCTGCAGTTTGAGGGGCTATTTATTTAATATATTTATACTGTATACTGTAGCGCCCAAAGTGTACTCACAGTACAATAAGTGCAGCAGCAACATCAGACAATAATAATAAATAAATAAATAAATGGGCGTTTTAAGTAAGTACAGTATACAGTACTTCACCCATGCCCTCTTTTTTTATGTTTGGATCCCTCCTAATACAGTATCATACTGTACTGTATGTCCAGCATTTAGTGGCTCTAACATTTTTCCTTGTCATTACAGAGCGTATCCTATGATAAGGGAAGCCAACAAAATAAAAAGAGTGGACCAGGCACGGGCATGGATTGAAAGTGGCGAGACTTTTAATGATGTCATCTTTACAGACGAGACAACTGTAGCGCTTGAGAGGTTTGCCCGTTTTGGATTCTACAAAAAAGGAAGCCTATCTCTGAAGCCACGTCCCAAGCACCCAGTGAAGATGCATGTGTGGGGTGCCATCTCTAGACAAGGACCAGGATGCACCATTATCTTTGAGGGTAAAATAATGCACAAATACACATGCTGTGGCCTTACGCACTGGACAGCTGTACTGTATTCAGTATTTTGTACCCTAATGTTACATTTGTTTCTTGTATCCAGGAATCATGAATAAAGCGTTCTTCCAAGATCACATAATTACATATGTTGTTGAATACATAAAGAATGATTTCCCATCTGGTCACCGGTTCCTCCAGGACAATGATCCGAAACACACAGCGTCGACGGCTCACATTCTTGCCAGCGGTATCAACTGGGTTAAGACGCCAGCGGAGTAAGTTGGGTAACCTTTTCGCATTGTTTTACATAGTTTACTGTATATCTCCTTACGTAATTCACCTTTTTTCTCCCCTCCTACTGTATTACAAATCACCAGATTTTAATCCCATCTAAATGGTATGGCATGAGTTGAAGGATTTTATCAGAAAAGTGTGGAAACCATCCAAAAAGGAAGAATTGGAAAAGGGATACTGAATTTCTGGAACAATATACTCACCGTAGCCAGATGTAATAAATATATTGATCATATTGTGACTGTGTTGCCTATTGTTATACAACGTAATGGCTAGGCCTCGGGAAACTAATAAGGCACAGGTAAGTATGATACAGGTATGTATGGCCCTAAAAATAATCATGTCTGCATTTATTGTTTCTTTTCATTTTCAGAACTGCCGCAAGCAAGGAAGGGGGGATCTGTAAGATAATAGTACGGTGTTCATGTAAAAACCAGCCTGTATCTTACACAAACCCCCCCCCCCCCCCCCTCCCCCCTCTCTCAGTAGTTACTGTATAGAAATTCGTGTTTGCCAAAAAAAAAATATATATGTTTTTAAAAAATCTTTTGAAATACTGTATTTTCAGAGCTGCAGACACCTCTCTCCCCATCTCGCAATGCCATAATGAAGAGAAAGACAAGAGCTACTGTATTGTATTTTTGTACTGTATTATTCACTAAAAAATAAAATCTATTTTTTAAACCCCTCTTGCTGACCTGAAATTCTTATGAACAGTTCAACTAACAAAGAATTGCACTTCAGCTCATAATAATCACGCAACAGTACATTTACATGAATGGCTCTGTTGGAGGGCTCTGTTGTTGTGTTGTTGATAAGCTTTGAACTTCAAGTTGACTTGTTTTGTTAAAGTACAATAGCAGTTTTAGAAGGGCTTTCTTAGCTAGGCCTGTATCTCACACAACATGTTAATCTTATTTCTTGTGGGGGGGAGTGTTGTGTTGGAGAAAAGGCAAGTTAGAAGGGCTTAGCTTATCGCACTTACGCATGCGTGGCATGGTTTGTCAGAGGCGTTGATAAGAGGTTTAAGTCCTTGAGCCGTGTGTGTGCGGGGGGGGGGGGAAGGGGTGCGAGCTGTTCTAGCTGTACTGTATGTAGTTCAAAGACATATTCTCAACAGGTCATAATAATGTTTTGATCCCTACATACCCAAATAAAAGTCACAGTACTACAGTATGCCACCCACCTCAGAAAGAACGTACATGACTAGTATGGAATTAAAAAGCAACAGTACTGTTTGGTTCTCATAATATCCATAATTGCTATGCAAGCCCATGATGATAACCCCCAAAAATATATACTGCATTTGTAAAACTTGAATCTTATAATATCCATACTTGCTATGCAAGCCATGGTGATAACCAAAAAAAACAAAAAAAAACACGTTATACAGTACAGTATATATTTTTAAAACTTGAACTAACTTCCAAATGAATGGGAAGTTATACACGCATGCGCATTAATAATCAACAAGGTCCAAACCAAAGAGAATTACACGCAGGCGCAGAACGGTGAGAGCAGCCTCGGGAAGATTAATGCAACCACAAAGCAAAGCATTTGAAAATGGATAGTTTGTCAGAGGTGTTGATAAGAGCTTGAAATCCTTGAGCCGTGTGTGTGCGGGGGTGGTGTGCGAGCTGTGCTAGCTGTATGAAGTTCCACGCTGTAGTTCAAAGACATATTCTCAACAGGTCATCATAATGTTTTGCAAAGAATGGTTTTTTTTCTGCAAGAAAAAATGTTTGCATATATATATATATCTTGGGTGCAAAACAGACACCCAAAGTATGAAGTGTGAATGCCATAATACCCAAAGATGAGACTGAAAATTACTGAACTCAGGCAGAAAACCAAATTCTGTTGTGTAGCGGGGAGATTGGACCTAGCAAGTAAATGGTGTAAAGCAAATAGACTTTTTTACTAGCAACTGCACATCTTGTTACCTGATAAGAGAAAATGCATGCACAGACTGCTGATATTGAAAAAAATTACCCAAGAAAGAAAAATTCTACAGAGATGCCTGTGAGAGCTACGACCTCTATAAGCAAAATATGCCCACCTGTAGGACTACCACAATTGGGGGTTCTAGCAAATACAGTGGCAACAACTGCAATAGCGCCTCCTGAGGTCAGGAAGAAAATTACACCTGATAGCATAAAAATGGAGGACAAGATGCAGTGTTCCTGTAATGAACACTACCCCACGGAAGAGTGGCCCTTCTCTTACGGGGAACCAAAACCGAGTCACACCCACAAAACACACCAAGAATGGTGGGGGTGCATGAACTCGGCACGAACAGAAAAGACTGCTCCCTTTGATGACAAATATGATCAGCAGGAGACAGAGCGGGAGCAGGAGATCACCCAATATTTCTGTCAGCTAAAGCAACTGCAAGAAAAGCCTGGCGTATATAATGAAGCTGCTAAAGTATCAAATAAAGAAAGAGACCCCAGTATTCCGGATGGGACGGAGTCATCCAAAACAAAGAAGCGGAAAAATAAAAAATAAAAGCGGTTCTTCACTTACCGTGGAAGGAACAGACACGTCCGCAGATCCTGTGGAGAAAAAGGGGGACCTAAATGCACTGCAGCCTAGAGAAAATGGAGAATTCGTCCCGCGATTAACCGAATATCCAGAGGGCCCGAGGCAGAAGTCGTGTACCCCAAAGAAGTGTCTGTCCGGTGCCAACAGTGAGGAACCCTCAACCAACCATCCCAGGGAAGTGGAGCCGGAACCATTGAGTGACGATCCCTTGACCAGCCCTGAAGATGCCCTGAAAAATGCCAGGCATGACTGTGATATGCTCCATGAACATTTGAAACAAAAGGAAGATGGTTACACAGAGCTACAGAAAAATAACGTGAGGCTACAAAAAGATGTGCTCACAATTTACTCTTTAGCCAGGACAGAATTGGACAATCTCAAGACTGAGCTAGATACTGCAAATGCTACTATTTCCGCCATGGATGAAAAGCAGAGCCAATCTGATAAAATGGTGGCTACGCTAAAGCGGAAGTATGAGGAGGCACTGAAGCAGATGACAGTCTTCCAGCAAGTGGTTCACACTCTTCGTATAGAGATGAATGCCTCACAACAGGAGATCAACAGTGTCCGGATAGAAGTGGACGTATCCCAGAAAGAGGTTCAGACACTCCGCAGAGCATTTGATGCCTCACATCATGAGACCAACAGCTGCCACACAGACCTGGAAGTTTCCAGAAAGGAATTACATAGTTTCACTGAGGAGCTGGACATTGCTAAAGAAACTATTGGTAATCTTGATACAGATCTCAAAGTCTCTCAGAAGGAGCTTCAGACCCTCAATCTAGAGAAGGAAGTCTCACGCCAGGTGATTGTCATTCTCAAAGTAGATGTGCGTAAATGGAAGGAGGACTGCAAAGAAGCCCTGAAGAATACAGAGACTGAAAAAGGAGAAAATTCAAGATTAAAAAGAGAAAACTTAAAACTGAAAGAAGAAAATTTTCAGTTGACAGAAGAAGTCAAGGAAAAGTTTGAAGCAGAGCACCGACTGCAGAACCAACTGCAAGGTCTGTGTACGCACCTCGAGACGGCAGAGGAGAAGCAGCAAACTCTGCAGGATGACAATCTGCAGACTGTTAAAGAAATTAAAGTGCTGCAGGAACGTCTGATGAACCAGTATGTCCCCGCAAAGCAGCATGAGAAACTGAAGGCTACCCTGAGCATCACCAAAGCAACTCTAAAAGCCAAGCTTAGAACCCAGGTAACGCAGCACAAAAGGGAGCACAAGAATGTCCAGAAACTGAAACAAGTAACTGTGGCCCATGCAAAGAAGTTCATAGTGCTTCACAATGGAATAAAAATGTGGAGGCAAGCTCAGAGAAAGCAAAGCATGCAGATAAATTCCCTGAGAAGAGACTTGCAAGACGCACTCAAAAAACATGGATCTCTCGCGGATGAGATTACAGTCCTACAAGGACAAGTATTGACCCTGACTAAACGTCAGTATCCCACAGCCTCAAAAACCCATGAAGACAAGGGTACAGTGAGAGCTGGGAATACCGCTCATCTGAAAGACAAGGTTGCAAAATTTGAACCACCTAAACAAGCACTAGCAAAACCTTCAGTCACCCAGCAGGCAACAAAAGAAGGTACACGTGCTGAATTAAAATCAGAAGAATCCTTAGCTGATGAAGCTGAAAAGATGGGACATTCTCTGGAAGTGGGTGTGGAATTGCAACTTAATCTCAAAGAGGCTGAACTAGCAACCCCATTGAGTGGGAAAAGGGCAGAGCGACAGCTTCAAGAGTGGAAAACTCAAAGGGCTGTTTTTAAACGCTCTGCAACTGCTGCCATACAGTATGCCTACAATAAGACGAGCACCCGACGCGAGGGAAATCTCATGACCGCGCACGTAGAAAAAAGACTATACTTGGAAAAAGTCCTTCTCGAGCGACTGAGGGGTGCTGATCTCAAACACCTTCAGGAGGAGACACGAATAAACTGGAGAAAGTGCTCCAATCCCAGCAGGACTGAGGGTTCACTTCCTCCATCCACTCTCATTCAAGTCACAGAGATATCTAGAATGAGAGTGGAAGGATGGGCTTTGGCCGTGGCAAGCCCGAGCTTCCCACAAACAGGGGAGGTATGTAACAGGGGAGTAATCCCTGTTCATGTAATGTGCCTTTAATCTAGCAGTGTGGTGGTTAACTGTTGGTAGTCAATTAATAAACACCACCTGCCTGATTGCTTACAAAAGCCTGTCTGTTGAGACAGGAAGGAACTCCTTAGCTCATATCTGGGCTGAACTTGGGAGAGAGAGCAGAGATTGTCTTTGACTCTCACAACAGTCTTGAGCCCTGCCAGAAGAAACAGCAGAGCTGCTTACAAGACACAGGGAAAACTTCTGAACCTAAATGCTGACACACCCTGAGGGAAGGGAGCTGAACCAGAGAAGATTTTCCCTCCAAGGAACAGATAAGACTTTCATTATTAAGAGACTGCTTATATCTGCTTATTTCATGCTATATGTTTTGGGGCTGCGAGACATGCTTTACTAAGGGAGATGTGAATTAATTGCATAGGATTTCACTAGAAATACTCCCAAGTGAATAGAAGCTTTGTCCCCCCCCCCTGTGTTTGGATGATTTCCTGATGAAAAGGAAAAGGCACAATAAAGCCTATTATAATTTCACCTTTTAAAGTCTCCAATTGTGTACATCTGTGAACGTCCGTCTACAGGGTGTTTAACTGTTCAGTACATACATGATCTTGTGAGCAATTTCTTTTAATTCTTAGGACCTGTCCTTGTGGAATATTTTGTATTCACTTAGGGTGGTGGTGGCTTGATGCCAAAAGATATGTGTTTGCATCCACATCTTTGTGGTACGTTTTGGTGTGTACCACACCACTTTCCACATATAGGGTAAGGTCCAAGAAATTAATGCTCTTACAATCACTATTAAATGTAAATCTAATATTATAGGGATTGTCATTCAAATGTATTTTAAACAAGTTAAGTTCTTCCATTGTACCCCTCCAGATACACAGCATATCATCGATAAATATTTTCCAGAGCACTAGGTTTGCACCATATGGATTGCCACTCCATATGTAGCTCCGTTCCCACATAGCCATGAACAAATTGGCATAGCTGGGTGCAAACCTGGTTCCTATCGCGGTGCCGCATGTCTGGAGGAAGTACTCTCCATCATAGTTGAAATAATTATGTGTGAGAATATGGTTAATACCTTCCAAGATAAATAACTTTATATTCTCTTCAACATTATTATCCTCCTCTAAAGTTTGTTGGATTGCTCTTAGAGCATCACTATGTTGAATAGCGGTGTATAAGGACACCACATCACATGTGACCCATACCAGTTGTTTATCCCATCTTAGACCCTGCACTAAGTTTAATACATGGGAGGTATCTCATAGATATGATGGAACTTCTATCACGTACTTTTGTAGTATATGGTCCAAGAATTAGGACAAGTTTGACGTTAGAGAACCGATGCCCGATCTAATTGGGCGTCCGGGGGGTCTGGTTGGATTCTTGTGGATTTTTGGGATGAAGTAGAAAACTGGTATCCTCTGATATTTTACAGTCAGAAAATCCAGTTCTTTTTTCGTAATAACTACATCTTCAAATCCCTTTTCTAAAATGTTGGATAACTCCTTCTGAAAGAGCTCAGTAGGATTACTAGTGAGTTTTTTGTAGTTCAAATTGTCACCTAGAATCCTACTGGACTCTTCCCTATAGAAGCTCGTATCCATCACAACCAGACCCCACCCCATTGTCTGCTGACTTTATTACAATATTTTTATTCTCAATTAGGGAGTGTATGGCCTCTTTCTCTTCTTTAGTTAGATTTTGCTATTTAGATTTAAAGCTGGTCCCAGATGCCTCGAGATCACTGATGACCATATCTGTAAATGTGTCAATGAAGTTTCCCTTAATGGCCCTAGGGTAGAAAGTTGATTTATTTTTAAATGGTGTGAGGGGAGTTTTTGACTCCCCATGCTATAAGCTCTACTCACAGGGTCTTTCAAAAAATACTTTATCAAGGTGAGCCTTCGCACGAACTTATGTACATCGACATAAAGTTCAAATGTGTTTGGGCCAAGAACTGGAGCAAAATTAAGACCTTTTTCCAGGACTTTAGTTTCAGCTGGTGTCAATAAATGTGAACTAATGTTGAAAATACTGGTTTTCTTCTCTACCAATTTTTCCCTGGATCTTGTCTTTTTCTTTCTCTTTCGTGACCCTCCCCTCTTTCCTCTAAATAGTCTATTCTTGACCGTTTTCTTTCTATTCTCCCATGCTGTTTTATTTGTGGGTTTCCCTTTTCCCTCCATTGATCTTTCAGTGGTTCGTGATCCCGGCGGTACTCTAAAAAATGAGTGGACCCCTTATGTTGTTCACTAGATCTTTCATTTGGTCTATAAATAGGGGATCTCTCGCGATGTCCCCTAAAAACATGGTCTCTATCATTAGGTCTATGAATGGGTGATCTCTCGGGGTATCCCGTGAGGTATACTCTCTTTCATCTCCCCTATGATCAAACCTTGACCACTCTTTATTTTGATTTGAGTTATGTTTTTTACCAACTTTTGTCCCCTGTGGTTTTTCAGTTTTAAGTTGTGGATCTTTATGTTCCACAGATTCCAGATTGGAATTTTTAGGCCCCTTTTTTAACTTTAAAACTTCTAAATCCACAGTGGGTTCTGAATTGGACTCTGAATTGGGATCAACAACCTCATTGGTAGAGACACTTTTATCCCTTTTCCAATTTCTCTCCTTACCCTCATCATAGTCTTTTTTATCCCGTATGAATTTTTTCTGTTTCACAATTTTAACCTCTTTACCGAGCTTAGCCATCATCTGAATGACCTTATCTTCTAAGGTTTTATATTCAGGCAATGTCATAAAAGGTTCTAGTTGATCTCTAATTACATTGATTTCCCCATCCATACTTCTATGTTTGATTAGTAACTGTATTAGCCCTATCGAACAGGTGTCTAATAAAAAAATCCAATCTCGCATTAAGCTTTCGTTATCCACATCTATAGTAGGTGCTTTACGTATCCTTAACCCCCTAGGTACCCTTTTGTGCTCTAAATATTTCTTTAAAGTTAATAGTTCCCATTTTTGTCTTATTTCCTGATTCAATAATTTTTCTAGTTTGGAGAAATGTGTTTCCAAATTTTCTGTCTCTAATTCCATATTATCACTGGTTTCATCAAAGAAACCATTGAAATCTATATCCATAAGTGCTCTATTAGTGAATAGTGCCATGATACGGTCTGCAGCTGGTGGGTGCGAGATGAAACAAAATGACTAAGTGAATGAAATACCCTATAACTCAGTGCCGTGACCATTAATGTGCTAAATAACAATTCTAATAAAATGAAATATGCGTGATGACCAAAAACTCCATGCGTGATTGGTGTGATTGGTGTAAGCTGCGTGGGGTTCCTACCTAACAAATGACTCACAAATTTGTATACAGACAATAAAAACACAATGCAAAAATCCCAGGGTTAACCCTAGTTGCAGTAATCGTGCTAAAGTATTTAGGTGCATTTTATCACATTTTTTACCATATAGTATCAATTATACCCTGAGGGGCGTATATCACCCTTTATGGTATAAATACCACCAGTATTCATGAACTCCCCCACACCACTGATGAAGTGACGACTTTAGCGTCACGAAACGCATTTGGGGAAGGAGGAGTTGAGAGGCTGAGGTGTCCGTAGGCAAGGGCGCCATCATGTGACGTCATTCAGTTACGCGGAGGTCGGCGTCGGTACTGGAGCTGTGAGCAGTGAGAGTGCTTCCAGCACAGTGTGTATCACCACTTACCTGTTTACAAGCTGCGGACTGCACATTGTCAGTCGTTTTACAGCAGCCTAGTTTATGTAAGTAAGCTTTTGGCTGTTTTTATCTTTATTAAAGTATTTTAGCAATCTGCACCATCATCTCTTAGGTCATTTCCATTCTGGGAATCCATGGAGAGTACTATTGTATGAGATACCAGGAGAAGGGGCTGACTAAAGTTTGACAGCATGTGGGATTCGTGAGGTCCAGGAGAAAACGTTGGTTAAAGCACAGATTCTCTCCATTGAATACAACAACATTACTTTTGTAAGTTGATTACTTTAAAGTCATCTAGAGCTGTCACATGGTGCTTGTTGCTGTGCAATGGTCTCTTTCCCCTTTTTCATTTACTTGTAGGAGGACATTGAGACACCAGCCAGCAGCGGATTCACCACTTCAGTTTTGTTTGAAATACAAAGAGAACTTTTCCAATCTATATGGACATTACATTGGACTGAGGTAACTGTTGTTATCATTAGCGCCGGGTT
The DNA here is from genome assembly GCA_036426205.1 of Ascaphus truei. Taxonomy (NCBI): domain Eukaryota; kingdom Metazoa; phylum Chordata; class Amphibia; order Anura; family Ascaphidae; genus Ascaphus; species Ascaphus truei. The sequence continues at coordinate 228,776 of WSYH01000219.1, read as the reverse complement.
TTTGCATTGTGTTGTTATTGTCTGTATACAAATTTGTGAGTCATTTGTTTGGTAGGAACCCCACGGCAGCTTACACCAATCACGCATGGTGTTTTTGGTCATCACGCATATTTCATTTTATTAGAATTGTTATTTATCACATTAATGGTCACGGCACTGAGTTATAGGGTATTTCATTTACATGGTAATCGTGACATTGAATTGCTATTGGATTTTGATGACAACAACTCGCAATTGCCCACTTGAGTTTCTCGACGGTATTGCAGAACACGCTAAAATGCCATTTTCTAATCCGGACAAAACGATAACCAAACCGTGTGTTTACATTAAGTCGGCATGATTAAATCAAATTGCGCACCATCGAATGGGTATTCCGTTCTACATACCGCGTTAATCGTTGGAATAGCGGCCGCTGCATCAGTACTTCTGGACATTCTATCCCGTTCTCTCCCTCAGCAAGTATTTTTGTCAAGTATATTCTAAGGTTGTCATGTGTCTGTCTAGTAAGGAAATAAATATCAGTATATTTTGCTCAATTTGTGTGCTCAATCTCGTACCCCAAAATATAAAATTGTTGATCAGGTGACAACTATTTTCTTTGATCTTGTTCCTGTCAATGTTCCAAATTGACAAACGGGGTTCAGTTGATAATACGTAGTTTATTTCAATACATAGTATAGTATAATCATACTCATTCAAAAGTCTACAAGACTCTCTCTGCCAGGGAGTGTCCAGGCAGCAACCTTTATACATTTTTGGTTCCTTTGTCTAAAACTGTTACTAGGCAGATTACACTAACCACTCCTTAATTCTTAAACCAATCATCTTACAGCTCATTAAACTTGGTTAGAACTGGCCTCAAAACTGCTATGAATAGGCACTGTTACTCTGTGCTCACCACGGACAAGGAGGGATCCCGATACTGAGGTGAGATGGGTAACAAACTGCACCCACAGCTACGGGGACACGCCTTGAAAGTGGAAAATATGCATCTGGAACCGTCTGGGAGTATAAGATAAAGTAAGATACTTGCCAGACGAGAAGGGAGGTTCCAGAAGATCGGTGGTACTGAGAGCCTGGGGTCCAGAGCCGGGAGTTAGGTCGGAATCCGCAAACCGAGGTAAAGGGGTCGGGGAGTCCAGGATGTCAGGATACAAACCAAGGGTAGAAGTCCAGAGCGGATCCACAGCCAGGCCGGTTCGGTACACAAGGGATCACTAAGGAGACAAAGAAAAAGGAACTGAGGCAGGCACGACCGTGGTTAACACAGGTCATACAAAGCTATGCTCAGCCAAAGAATGAATGGCTGAGCAAGGTATAAGTAGGAGGAAGGACCACTAGGGAGAGGGGAAGTAATGAGGGAGCGGCCCCAGGGAAGATAGGGATTGGTAGGGAGTAACTTACCACAGCTGCGCTAGATGTGCAGCTTGTGAGCGGTGCACGCGCATCAGGCATGTGCACCACGCAGGAGAGGCGTGCACGGCCTCAGCTGGGGTCGGGAATTCCTCCTGAGGGAGGACGTAAAGGTCCTCGGCCGTGCGTGCGCATGCACGAGATCAGTAGCTGCCGCGGAAAGCAGAGGAGCAGGAAGATCCCACCCGCGGCGGCGAGGAGGCAGAGCGGGAGCGGGGGTAAGTAAAGTCGCGGGAGGAACCTCTTTAGAGAGAGGTGTTCCCCTGGACCTTACAGTACCCCCCCTTGAGGAGCGGCCTCAGGACGACTCCAATATGGCTTTTGGGGAAATTTGGAGTGAAAGAGTCTCAGCAGTCTGGGGGCATGTATTTGATGGTAGGGTACCCAAAATCTTTCCTCTGGACTAAAGCCCTTCCAGTGAACCAGGTATTGTACCGAACCCCTCGTCCTCCTGGAATCCAGAATATACTGAATTTCGATCTCCTCCTGCCCCTGAACTATGACTGGTTTAGGGTCAATCGGTGTCCTATGGAACCGTGGACTCTGGGACACAGGTTTCAGCAGTGACACGTGGAACACAGAGGGTATCCTCATGGATGGAGGAAGTCCGAGATGATATGCCACAGGATTGATCTGTTCTATTACTGAGAATGGACCCAAGAACCTGGGAGCCAGCTTGTGGCTTGGAGTCTTCAGTCTAATGTTCTTGGAGGAGAGCCAGACCTTATCCCCTGGTTTGAAGACTGGTGCCTGACGACGGTGATGTTCTGCCTGTGCCTTTTGTCTATGGGTTGCATTTCTCAAAGCCTCTTGGATTCTTTTCCAGAATTCCTGAAGATCCTTGATTCGGTCATCGGTCGCTGGAACCCCTGAAAGAACTGAGGTGATGGGCAGCTGACCCGCGTGAAAACCATAATTAATGAAAAAAGGGGATTTCAACGTGGAGCTGTTCTTTAAAGAGTTATGGGAGAACTCTGCCCACGGAAGTAAATCTACCCAATTGTCTTGGCTGTCTGCGATGAAGCATCGGAGGTATTGCTCCAGAGCCTGGTTCATTCTCTCGGTTTGCCCATTAGTTTGGGGATGATACCCGGACGAAAAATGGAGGGTAATATCCATCCTGCGAGCGAAGGCTCACCAAAATTTTGCGACAAATTGTGTACCTCGATCGGATACGATGGAAAGAGGAACTCCGTGAATGCGGAATATTTCCTTAACAAAAATGTCTGCCAGGGTAGGGGAATTGGGTAGGCCTTTGAGAGGAATGAAATGGGCCTGCTTGGAAAAGCGATCCACGACCACCAAAATGGTATTCATCCCTTTAGAGGTTGGAAGTTCCACCACAAAGTCCATGGACAGATGACTCCATGGGCGTTCTGGTATAGGGAGGGGTTGTAGAAGGCCGTACGGCTTTTTATGAGCGGTCTTAACCTGGGCGCAGATTGGACAAGTTTTGCGTACTCTGAAATGTCCTGCAACATGGTTGGCCACCAAAAGGTACGACCAATGAGGTCAGAAGTCCTGCTAATGCCTGGATGACCGGCTGACCTAGAAGAATGTCCCCACTCAAGAATCTTCTTAAGGAAGCGTGGAGCTGCATACAGACGGCTGACCGGCACCTTAAGACCCCTCGGGAGATTAGATTGTGCTGCCATGACCTGATCCACGATATCAAAAGAGTTGGCCGAAACAATATATTTGGAGGGTAAGATTGTTTCGGAGATAACTTCGGAATTGTCCTCAAACAGGAATTGACGTGAAAGTGCGTCTGCCTTTTGATTCTTTGAACCAGGAATGTAAGATATGAGATAATTAAATCTCGGGAAAAAAAGAGACCATCGAGCCTGACGCGCCCCAAGGTGACGTGCACTCTCAATGTAAAGTAAGTTTTTATGATCAGTAAAGATCGAAATGGGGGTCTCCGTTCCCTCCAGAAGATGTCTCCATTCCTGAAGGGCAAGTTAAATAGCCAGGAGCTCTTTGTTTCCGACGTCATAGTTCCATTCTGCCGAATAATTTTTTTTTTAAAAGAACCCACAGGGATGAAGTTTAGCCTGTGGGGACTGTCTCTGAGAGAGAATGGCTCCAGCACCGACGTCGGATGCGTCTACCTCTAGGGTAAAGGGAAGCCCGGGGTCAGGGTGATGCAAAATAGGAGCAGAAGCGAAAGATTTTTTGAGGGAGTCGAAAGCTTGGAGAGCTACAGGAGACCAGACTGCTGTATTAGCTCCCTTTTTGGTGAGGGCAGTAATGGGGGCCACGGTAGAAGAAAAATTCTTGATGAATTTACAATAGTAATTCGCAAATCCCAAGAATCGCTGTATGGCTTTCAGGGAAGTGGGTTGTGGCCATTCTAAGACAGCCTTGAGTTTGACTGGGTCCATAGAGAAGCCAGTGCTAGAAATTATATATCCAAGAAAGGGAATGGAAGAAAGATGAAAAGAACATTTCGCTAGCTTAGCATAGAGATTGTTCTCCCGAAGGCGGGACAAGACTAATTTGGTGTGTTGAATGTGGTCAGAAAGGGATTTGGAAAAAATAAGGATATCGTCAAGGTATACGATAACGAAGCTGTCGAGGAGATCACGGAAGATCTCATTGGCAAACTCTTGGAAGACCGCCGGGGCATTGCACAGGCCAAAAGGCATAACTAGATATTCATAATGCCCATCCCGGGTGTTAAACGCGGTCTTCAATTCGTCGCCCTGACGGATGCGGACAAGGTTATAGGCTCCGCGGAGATCGAGTTTGGAAAAAATTGTTGCCCCTGTAAACGATCGAAGAGTTCGGAAATAAGTGGCAGGGGGTAACGGTTCTTGATCGTAATTTTGTTAAGACCTCTGTAGTCAATACAGGGGAGCAAGGAACTATCCTTTTTCTTAACAAAAAAAAATCCAGCTCCAGCTGAAGATGAAGAATTGCGGATGAAACATTTCGTCAAATAATCCTGGATATACTCAGTCATGGCCTTGGTCTCGGGTATGGATAGGGGGTAAGAACGGATCTTGGGTAAGGTAGCACCGGGAAGGAGCTCAATAGGACAGTCAAAGTCTCTATGGGGAGGTAACACTTCAGAACGTACCTTATCAAAAACATCCGCCAGGTCCCAGTAGACCATTGGAAGGGAAGTTTTATACTCTGCGGGTAATTCCACTCCGGCTAACATCCGTTTAGGGGGAAGACAGGTCTTAAGGCACTGGGGGCTCCATCGTATGGGTTCTTTATTAACCCAATCTAATTGTGGGTTATGAAGTTGCTGCCAGGGGAGTCCCAGAATTACATCTACCGATGGAGTGTGGATCACGTCCAAGATAATCTTCTCTTGGTGACCATCCTCCATGGAGAAATAAAGGCTGGTTGGAGTGGACGCCCGTCTATGGCCTCCAGACCAACTGGAACAGCCTTAGATCGGAAGGAAATCCCATTCCTATAGGCAAAACTCTGATCAATCAAATTCCCCTGAGACCCAGAATCTATAAATGCAGAAGCGGGGATCAGGGGAGTTTTTCCAGGCCAGAGAAATAGGCAGCATTATACGATTGGGAAGTACTTTAGAAGAAGAAAGAGGAGAAGAGACTACACCCAACGAGACTCTCTCATACCTCATTGGGTCCTGGCGTTTTCCCGGTCGCAGAGGACAGCTTACCAGCAGATGACCGGGATGACCGCAGTAATGGCACAGTCCACCTTCTCGTCGGCGCTGTCTCTCAGATGCGGATAGCCGATGTCCTCCGAGCTGCATAGGTTCGGGCTCATCCAGGGGTTGGGGAACGTAATGGACGAGACTGCGGCTGGAAGACCGGGAGGAGGTGATACGAGGAAAAGCGCGTTCAAGTCTACTCTCTCATAGCTGCTGGTCCACGCGGATGCAGACTGCAATGAGATCCTCCAATCTGGTGGGTCTCTCCATAGTGGCTAGCTGGTCCTTGATGGCATCCAACAGACCCTGCCAAAAAGCTGCTGATAGTGAACCATCGTTCCAGGAGGTCTCCGCCGCGATGGTCCAGAAGTCCAAAGCATACACTGGCGACACACTTTATTCGAGCTCGGCTAGTCCCACGAATTCGGGTATACCCGGGTGTATTGAGGTTTGTGACTGTTTTCTGCCCGAGTATATTGGGTTATTTTCCAGGCAGGGATTGAAGCATTTTATTCCCGCTGGCTGCAATACTGCACAGTATATATATATATACTGCATTACAATTCATGAATTTATGCCATCTGGTAGACACGCAAAGCATTGCAGCCTATTAAATCCTAATCATTATCATTTAACAGATCAGCCGCCCGTCAGCCAGGCATGAACCCAGGCTGGGAAGGCAAACGCAACGGGGCTTGTCAGAGGTGAGGAGCGGCGCATTCCAGGTATCTGCCAGGTACATACTGGGTATTTGCTCGAATAAAGTGTGTCGGTGCAGTACTCGGCGACAGGACGAGTACCCTGGGAAATATGGAAGAGAGAAGAATATTACTTTTAAAATAATACAATCTTCAACTGACATCTTCTACTTTCTGTCTCTTTTACTTTATGTCACGATGGACATCAACTTTACCAACACATTTATATTTCTGTGTACTCAATTGAACAGAACAAGTTGCAAAATAAATTGTGATTTATTTCCTTAATAGACAAACACACAACATCTGCAAAATACACTCAAAAAACAACACTTACTGAGATAAGGGAACAAAATAAATTGTCCTTTGCCTGCAAGCGCAAAAAATGCAGTCTTGATTTAAAGGTCCTGTGGCCAGCTCGCAAGTTGCTGATCTAATATCTCAGCCACCTCAAAGAATTTCGTTGAGATTTGTTAGAATTCATTCAAGAGTCACCAGGGCTAAAAAATTCCGAAGTTTCGGGCAAATCCTTAGTTACGTTGTTATTAACCCCTTCTCTCCGGGACCAGTTAGTGCTGTGCTCGAACAAAGTCTGCGTCTTTACATCACGGATCGAAAATCAGGAATCACAACGGGGATATCTCGGGAGCCACATATATAGACTGGCCAAGGCTATCTTTAACATGTGGACCGAATCCCCTCATGGGAACAATTTAACCCACCAATGGCCGTGTTTCCCTCAGTTTCTAAGACCAGGCAAAAAGGCTTTCCAGCGTGCAAAGCGCATGGGTAAGGTTGACACCAATGCCACTTAGCATGCCTGGGATACACCCATGCCTTGGCACCTCTGAGTCTGGGATTTGGCCCTGAGGTGTCAACGGCCCGGCATCTACTATACATCAGAATGCCGGCCATGTATACATTATGGGTTTCTGAGTCTTTTCATCCCTGACACTTCTTTAGACTGGGGGGGCGCTAAATCAGCGAGACCCCTTTGAAGTGCAGGCATGAAAATACCCCCTGCTCATTCACCCATCTCACATCTGTATGAACGAGAAATTCCTTCCTGGGCTTACAGAATACATCCTGCCTTACATTTTTAACTCTGGAATTTTTACACACTTTATTAAAACATCATGTTCTGCTTGTGCTACAACTGTAATTTATATATGTATGTGCATGTAGTGTTTAACTGTACATGCACCCCAAAAATCAGGTTGCTGGGTGCTTCCGTTGCCAAATTAGCCTTTGTAATTGAAAAGCTTTGCCAGAGGAAGTGAAGTTCCCGCAATTCTCATGTCAATTGACACAGTTCTCACGTCAATTGACTTTCCGCCTTTCAAGTTACAAAGTTAAGATATATTTTATCGGTAAACCACTTGAGATTCCAACCGCAAGTAATGGATACCCATCTCAGAGAAGGCCCTTAAAACTTTTGCCACGCTTCTTCAATTAGCGCTAGCGTTGGGCGCTCACTTCTCCCTCTTGTGTCTGTGAAAGGGTATAACAAGCAATGCATTTTGTCTTTTAACACAGCAGACAGGGAATGGCTTGCAAATGGGGGGTAAAAATGGTTGAGATCGGGCAAACACCGTAATGCATAGCAAACAAGTGTAACCCCTTAATTCCCAATGCGAGGGGAGGATGACCAGCCAGGTATAACACCTTTATTCAGGCCTGATCACCTTCCTGATTGTCACACCTCCCCCACTCAAAGCAGAGGGGCTGTCCTGACCACCTCATCCGGTGGCTGGGCTGCCCTAGCAGCTCTTGAATTGAGAATGTCCTGAGGGTTGTCCTGGTGGGAAGGGCCATCCGCATTGCCATGCTCACTTCCCTTCTTGTGCTGGATGGTAAAGTCAAACTCCTGTAAGGCAAGACTCAAGCACAAACGTTTTGAATTTTCCCCCAACACCCTCTGTAACCAACTCAAAAGATTGTGGTCATTTATTACTGTGAATGGTCTGCCATATAAATAGGGCTGTAATTTCTTTAGAGCCCATACTATGGCCAGGCACTCTTTTTCAATGGTGGCATATGCAAGCTCTCTGGGCAGCAGCTTGTGGCTCAGATACACAACTGGGTGTTCACTGCCCTCCTCCCCCAATTGGCTGAGTTCAGCCCCAATGCTATATTCCGAGGCATCAGTCTGCACCAAGAACATCTTTGCATAGTCTGGGGCAGCCAAAATTGGAACGCTGGCTAGTGCAGTCTTCTATGCCTGAAAGGAGACCTCACAGGTAGAAGACCTGACTACCAGCACAGACTGTAGCTTCTGGGTCAAGTCAGTCAGGGGGTTGGCAATGGCGCTATACTGAGGGACAAAATTTCTTTAGTAGCCTGCGGTGCCTAAGAAAGTCATGACTTGTTTCTTGGTTTTGGGAAAGGGGCACTTCATTATAGCTTCCACCTTAGCTGGTTCTGGCTTAAGATACCCACCACCCATCCTGTGCCCCAGATACAGACCTTCTGCCTACTAAGCACTTGGGGGGTTTCAATGTGAGTCCTGCTTCCCTAAACATGGCTAGCACCGCAGCTATATGCACTAAGTGTGAGTCCCTCGATTTACTAAAGACATCAATGTCGTCCAGGTAAGCCCTTGCAAACCCTTGCATACCCTCCAGCAAGCGATTGAACAGGCGTTGAAAGGTAGCTGGTTTTTTTTTCATCCCGAATGGCATCACCAAAAATTCATAGAGGCCACTTGGAGTAATAAATGCTGACTTCTCTCAAGCCTCCTGAGTCAAAGGGATCTGCCAGTAACCTCTACTGAGATCCATTGTCGTCAGATACCTTGCCCCATGAGTTCATCTAACAACTCATCCATGCGGGGCATGGGGTAGGCATCTGACACTGCCCGCATTGAGCTGCCGGTAGTCCACACAGAACTGGGTGGTTCCATCCTTCTTAGGTACCAGGACAACCACGCAAGCCCAAGGGCTCTGGGATGATACAATTACCACTAGGGCCAGCATCTCTTCTACCTCCCTCTCTATACTGCCCTTAACCTCTGCTGACACTCTGTAAGCGTGCTTATGCAGAGGTCTCAGATCTCCTGTCAGCACTGGGTGATCTGCAATGTGTGTCTTCCCTGGCTTGTATGAGAGCCCTATACTTCTCTAGCATAGCCCAAGATTCTGCATTTTTGCCTGACACACAGCTGAGACCCTATCTCAACCTACTCTACTGTACCACCCTGCCTAGCCTCCCCCAGGAGATCAGGCAGAGCATTGCTCGCCGGATCCCCCATCGGTGGGCTGCAAATGGCCAGCACCGATGCCACATTCGGCGCTATGTACTCCTTCAGTATGTTGATGTGATAAGTTTAATTTTTCCCTGTCTCAGCATCTACCTGTACAACATAGTTGAACTCATTCATAAATCGTAGTACTGGATGCGGTCTGACCAGGCAGCCATTAATTTGTTCTCCCGAATGGGCTTGAGATCAAGTACCTGCTGTCCTGGGATGAACTCTCTGCTACGGGCATTCTGATCATACCAAGTCTTCTGCTTGGTCTAAGCAGCCCTAAGTTTGTACTGTGCCAACCCCATGAGCATCTCTAGCCGGTCTCTGAGATCTATCACATACTGAAGCATCAGTAGTGGTAGTCCTCCCTTCCCATCCCTGATGGAATAGGTCCAGAGGTTCCCGTACCCTGTGACCATATAGCAGCTCAAAGGGAGATAAGCCTGTAGATTCTTGTGGTACCTCTCGGTATGCAAACAGCAAGTGCTGCAGGTGAATCTCCTACTCTTTTCCCTCTGCCTCTCTAAAGGTTCGAAGCATCTGCTTCCGGGTTCCATTGAATCTCTCACACAGTCCGTTGGTTTGGGGGTGGTAAGGGGTCATGCGCTGGTGCTTCACCCCACACACATCCCAGAGACACTGGAGCAATTCACTCATGAATTGCGACCCCTGATCGGTTAGGATCTCACTAGGGAAACCTACCCTTGAAAAAATGGCTAACAGAGCATTAGCTACTACCCTAGCATCAATAGTGGCAAGTGCTACCGCCTCAGGGTACCAGGTGGCAAAATCCACCACCGTGAGGATGTAGCTCTTCCTGGACTAGCTGGGTACCATGGGCAGTCACAAGGTCCATAGCTACCCGCTGAAAGGGTTCCCCTATTACCGGTAACGGGTTAAGGGGTGCCTTCACACGGACACCCACCTTACCTACTCGCTGACCGGCATCACAGGATCGGCAGAACTCTGCCGCCTCACTGGATGCACAAAAACACACAATAAGACAAGTGATGACGAAAAACAATTAACAAATAATTAATAAAATATTAAAAACAAGTTCAAGTAATGTGCAGCATCCCATATATAAAAATATATCATAATCAATTGCACTTAGAAGACATGGTAAGAGTTATTGAGGGAAAAATATGTATATATACACATATTGAGATATAATTAATGTTAGTACACATTGAAAAAAATATATAAACAAAGTATAATAAAATTATGTTGAAGAGTCAATAAAGTGATATACACAACATTAATAATTGGTGAAATATACATCACATTGAAATTTGAATCACATTGAGACAATATCAAAGCAATTTGAATTTATAACAACAATGCACTGAATATAATAAACTTGCATAAACTAAAGTATATTGAGATGCATGGAGACACTTGCATAAACTGAAGTTAATGAATGCCAAAAGTATATTGAGATACATGGAGACACACTCTCAAGACTCCTGGATTCACCAGGTCAAGAAGTGGTTTAAGCTCCACTCATGGTGAATGCCGTGTGGATGGAGAGTGTTGAGAGTGTATATCCAATACATCTCTTGTTTGTTGTTTAAAGTATTTTCCCTATTGCCACCTCTAGGATGGCAGGGATGTGTTCTAAGCTGACAAAGAAAAAGAAAAGTTTTGGATGCCCCCATGAGGACATTGTGCAAAGTGTCTGGGAACTGGGGGTTAAGGTCCCTTTCTTGATTAAACATACGTGTTAAATATTCTTATTCTCAGGATCTATAGTGCGGCCTATGTATTTGTGTCGAGCCACAAAAAAGATATAGATGACAATGAGATTGTTACAATTGAGAAAGGTCTTTATGTGATATTTTTAAGTTGTATTATAAGAAATATATTTTCTTTGACAGCATACTGGCACATGAGCAAGTCCCACATTTATAAAAGCCTTTAGGAATGCTTGTAATTTGAGTTAAGTTGGACTTAGAATTAAACTACTACGTGACAGGTGTGATGCCAAAGTTTATGGCTTTCCTGTAGGAAAATCTTGGTCCTTGTTCCAGTTGGGCGGATGTTTTGTCTAGTAATAATGTATGCAGTGTTTAGTATTATTTACAAATATCTTGAGATTGTGAACTGTATGTACTGATAAAGAAAGGATTTTTTTAATGTCGATCTTAACATGTTTCTCTGTCTCTTTGGGTATGTAATTTCTAGTTTTTTTACACCAAGTCTCATTCGTATGATTGCTTAAGCGAAAGCTGTTGCTATATCTTTGCTTAGTATCCTCGCCTCTAAGAACCTATCAGACATCTCCCTTGCACGGATAGGAACACCTCATTATCTGAGCATAGTTTTTTCAATCATTAATTGAGCCCCTGGTATGTTCCTGATCAGCGACCGTGGGTGGGAGCTTTGCGGACATAACAATGTGTTTCTGGAATTTGCTTCCTGTAGATATCAGATTGTATGGTTTTATTTGCGTCAATATATAGGAGTAAGTCCAGAAGTGAAATGATTAATGTGGTGCTCAAAAGTGAATTTAATATTATACTCGTTATTATTGAGATAATTGAAAAAAGAAAAAGGAATTTTCGTCTCCCTCCAAATGAAAATCAAATCGTCAATATATCGCCGTAAAATACGATCTTATGACGATATGATGTTATGAAAATAAAACGTGACTCCCATAACCCATAATAAATTAGCGTACGATGGTGCGAGCTTGTGCCCATTGCGGTACCCAATTTTGTAAATAAAAAGTAAGCAACATAAAAAATAATTGTGTGTTAATAAAAAAGATATTGATTGTAATAGGAAAGTGCAATGTGAAATAGATAAAGTGGATTGATCAAGAAAGTGCTCAATGGCTCTAAAGTGTTTTGGTTTCGATAATAGAAACAGGGAGGTCACATCCATGGTGACCCACCTGTATTCATATGACCATGGTAACTCCTGTATCTGACGAGGAAGTCGTGGTATCCCTGATAAAGGATGGTTGTTTGAACCCAGGGGTTGTAGGAGCCTGTCCACAACCGCGATAAACCCATCTCCCAAAGATCCATACTCACAATAAGGGTCGACACAGGAGGGTCCACCAGCGATTATGGATCTTAGGAGTGTGGTGGAATACCGGAATCACGGGATGTGGACAGGAAAGGAATAAAAACTCTTTTTGTGTGAGACATTTAGAATTTGACCCGTCTCTAGCAATTCTAATAACTCAGACACGGTACTCAGATGTAGGATCACCCTTAGATTATGATATGGTGTTTCTATCTCTCAATTTCTGATGGTCTTCAGCATGATATTGGGATTTGGACAATAAACTAAAGCCCCTCCTTATCCGCATTCTTAAGAACTATGTTATGTTCATTTTAATACATTCAATTTGTTGAACTCTCTATGTAAGACAAATTCGCAGATTTAACAAAAGAGCTCGAAAAACCTTTGGACAATATACGTAAATCCCGTTCAACCAGTTGTTCAAAAAGATTGATGGAAGGCCCCCAAGCTTTTCAAATTTGACAAAATGATGAGTCAAATCAGAGGGTTCATCGCAAATCACATCAGAAGTTCAATCAAATAAATGTGTGGCTTTTCTTAATCTTTTAGTATCATCCCCACAGGTAAACACATATGTATTGTCACTGGATTCAATCCGTATTTTCTCCCACTAGATTCCTCCATGGTGTGCAAAGGAAATGTATTTGTTATAAAGAACAGTCCTTTTAAATCATAAAAGAAACAAATGGTAGAGTTCCTTGTAACAAGTCATCCAAGTGTATAAATATTGAGAAATATGTACCCCATATATAGACCTTCCAAGTAGGTAATTGAAGAAATAAGCAATGTCATGTATAAACATACACACCTTGAGCCACCAGAACAAGAGAACAGTCTATAGAGTGAGGGGAGTAAACCCCATGGTGTTCGGTGCTCTTAGAAGTGTGTGTAATTGGATATGGGTCAATTAGTACACTTGGATGCTGTAATGAATAGAAATGGAAAAGCGATCCCACTGCAATAAACATATGAAGCGTTCATGCGTATAAGTGAGGCAACAATAATGCAGACTTGAAATACCTAGGGGGGGGCCGTTGTGGAGGGGCTGGTAAGGAGACTGGATGAGAAGCGCTTTGAGAACTCCCCTCCTGTACTCACGGATAAACCAACCGATACCTGCTGCCCTTTGCCCGCCTGGTGTCCTCACTGCTCCCTCGATGAACTCCCGGTGTTTGCTCCACATGTGCAGCGCTTCAGAATGATGTCATCGCCGACCTGGTTACTCCGGGAGGATTTCCCACGACGCGTCACGTATCCCAGCTAGCCCCGCGACTACAAGGGGAGGAGGTATCGTGACGTATGTCCCCGTAGTGCAGGGGATCCTTGGTGTGCCCCGGCTGTAGAGGTAGAATAGCAAAAAAATGGAATGTTGGCGGTCACTGCGCAAATTTGTAAAACAATATCTAAACACTGGCATACATTATTACTAGACAAAGACATCCGCCAATATCTAAACACTGGCATACATTATTACTAGACAAAGACATCCGCCCAATACTGGAACAAGGACCAAGATTTTCCTACAGGAAAGCCAAAACTTTGGCATCACACCTGTCACCTAGTATGTTTAATTCTAAGTCCAACTTAACTCAAATTACAAGCATTCCTAAAGGCTTTTATAAATGTGGGACTTGCTCCATGTGCCAGTATGCTTGTCAAAGAAAATATATTTCTTATAATACAACCTTAAGAAATATCACATAAAGACCTTTCTCAATTGTAACATCTCATTTGTCATCTATATTCTCTTTTGTGGCTGCGGACACAAATACATAGGCCGCACTATAAGATCACTGAGAATAAGAATATTTGAACACGTATGTTTAATCAAGAAAAGGGACCTTAACCACCCAGTTCCCAGACACTTTGCACAATGTCCTCATGGGGGCATCCAAAACTTTTCTTTTTCAGCTATAGAACACATACCCTGCCATCCTAGAGGTGGCAATAGGGAAAATACTTTAAACAAACAAGAGATGTATTGGATATACACTCTCAACACTCTCCATCCACACGGCATTAACCATGAGTGGGAGCTTAAACACTTCTTGCATGGTTGAATGCCAGGGGAGTCTTGAGAGTGTGTCTCCATGATCCTAAATATACTTTTGGCATTCATTAACTTCAGTTTATGCAAGTGTCTCCATGCATCTCAATATACTTTTGGCATTCATTAACTTCAGTTTATTCAAGTTTATTATATTCAGTGCATTGTTGTTATAAATACAAATTGCTTTGATATTGTCTCAATGTGATTCATATTTCAATGTGATGTATATTTCACCAATTATTAATGTTGTGTATATCACTTTATTGACTCTTCAACATAATTTTGATATTACATTTGTTTATATATTTTTTCAATGTGTAACTAACATTAATTATATCTCAATATGTTATATATACATATTTTTCCCTCAATAACTCTTACCATGTCTTCTAAGTGCAATTGATTATGATATATTTTTATATCTGGGATTCTGCACATTACTTGAACTTGTTTTTAATATTTTATTAATTATTTGTTAATTGTTTTTCGTCATCACTTGTCTTATTGTGTGTTTTTGTGCACTCACAATATACCTTTGCAGACATGGTTCTTCTCCACATAAGGCCTTAATTATAATCAGTGATTTACTAATTGTTCTCAACTGATTCAATTTATTATTCAGCCAATGATGGAGAGGGACCTGCCTACTTAAGGTTCTTGTGATCAGATTCATTGTACTCTTTGATAAAGTTCCTAACGGAACGAAACGCGTCAGAGGATATGAATCTTTGTGATGTCCAGCACCACGTTTGAATAAATATTGATTTTATCTTCATCTATGGCCGAGTTCCTATTTGCGCAGTGACCGCCAACATTCCATTTTTTCATGGATGCCTATTCCTACCTCCTAAAAAACTAGGGACTACCGGGATCTAACGGGGAAAGTTGTACCTAACCCTCTACTGTACTCAAGCCTGTGTGAAACACGCCATAGGGGATCCCCAGGTGCACTACAGGGGACAGAAATACGTCACGATACCCCTCCCTCTGTAAGTGCGTGGGCTAGCTGGGATACGTGACGCGTCGTGGGAAATCCTCCCGGAGTAACCAGGTTGGCGATGACGATGACATCATTCTGAAGCGCTGCACATGTGGAGCAAACACCGGGAGTTCATCGAGGGAGCAGTGAAGACACCAGGCGGGCAAAGGGCAGCAGGTATCGGTTGGTTTATCCGTGAGTACAGGAGGGGAGTTCTCAAAGGGCTTCTCATCCAGTCTCCTTACCAGCCCCTGCACAACGGCCCCCCCCCTAGGTATTTCAAGTCTGCATTATTGTTGCCTCACTTATACGCATGAACGCTTCATATGTTTATTGCAGTGGGATCGCTTTTCCATTTCTATTCATTACAGCATCCAAGTGTACTAATTGACCCATATCCAATTACACACACTTCTAAGAGCACCGAACACCATGGGGTTTACTCCCCTCACTCTATAGACTGTTCTCTTGTTCTGGTGGCTCAGAGTGTGTATGTTTATACATGACATTGCTTATTTCTTCAATTACCTACTTGGAAGGTCTAATATATGGGGTACATATTTTCTCAAATATTTATACACCTTGGATGACTTGTTACAAGGAACTCTACCATTTGTTCTATTTTATGATTAAAAAGGACTGTTCTTTATAAATAATACATTTTCCTTTGCACACCATGGAGGAATCTAGTGGGGAAGAAAATACAGGATTGAATCCAGTGGACAATACATATGTGTTTACCTGTGGGGATGATACTAAAAGATTAAGAAAAGCCACACATTTATTTGATTGAACTTCTGATGTGATTTGCGATGAACCATCTGATTTGACTCATCATTTTGTCAAACTTGAAAAGCTGTTGGTTGAGAATATTAGACTCTGGTGGGATATCACCTCACTGGAGAATTATATAAGATGTAATCTTATTCCTAGGGGACTGAGAATTAAAAAAGTTCCATCATTTGGCTTTACGAGCAATCAGTTTGAACAAGATTGGATTGATATCCTAAATATTGGATTGATATCCTATTGGATTGATATCCATGCTCTGTAAAACTGATGAATTTAATTATTCAACAAAAAATTATTGAAAAATCAAGCCTAATGGTGGAAATTAATAATCTCAGGTCTGAATTACAGCCATTTAACAAGAGGGAACAATTCATCAAAAATGACAAAACATTGTCTTCCAATGTAGAAATTAATGAAGATTTAATCAGCGATAAAAAAACATTTAAAATTCGAAAGGGATCGCGTTGATTATGTCAAGAACCAAGTTTACTGTTGGCAAAAGCCTACTATGGTGAGGGAATTTACTGGCTCTAGTACCCCCAAGTCCAAAAAATATCAAAAAAGAAGAACAGAAAATCTACCAAATAAATCCATTTTAAAAAATACACGGGTAGAAACATCTAGCTTTGAATCTGATTTCTCAGACCCAGATTCAAGAGCTCATTCGGTCTCTTTTGACAGATCACGGGATCACTCTAGAGACCGAGGGACCTCTAAATATTCTGACAATGCCACCACCTCATTTACTCAACACAAAAATTCTAAGGGATCTGGGCAAGCATCGTCGGCTTTTTTAGACATGGGGGCCAAAATCCGGGGAGAACGTGCAGATCCAAAAGAAAATGAGGGGGGCAGAGGAAGGTCCAAACGAAAGAAATACGACTAGAGCCCATAGATAATATCATTAATCTGTCAGGGGTAGACTTAACATTAGAACAATTATCAGTTCTGAATAAAGGATTGGGATTTGCTCCTAGCCAGAATTTCCAGTTATTCCAGACGGTCATAGACCTACAAAAATTTACTAGGAAATTGTCCATAAATAAAATGATGTCAACTAGAAACAGATTTGATGTATTAGAACCTTTGGAGGATCCTGAACAACCAGTTGTTTTATCCATTACTAATGATGTCCCAGTTTTGAACTTTAAGGAGAATTGCACACTCTCCGATATGGACTCCTTATTAGAACAGCAAGGAGAACCCCTCACTACATATAGTCAGCCATTTTTTGGCCGTGAGGACTCGGGATATCGTCCCAAATCATTGTTTTGCCCGAACTTCAATAGGGGGCTTTCCATCAATCTTTTTGAACAACTGGTTGAACGGGATTTACGTATATTGTCCAAAGGTTTTTCGAGCTCTTTTGTTAAATCTGGGAATTTGTCTTACATAGAAGTTCAACAAATTGAATGTATTAAAAATGAACATAACATAGTTCTTAAGAATGCGGATAAAGGAGGGGCTTTAGTTATATTGTCCAAATCCCAATATCGTGCTGAAGCCATCAGACAATTGAGAGATAGAAACACCTATCATAATCTAAAGGGTGATCCTACATCTGAGTACCGTCTTGAGTTATTAGAATTGCTAGAGACGGGTAAAATTCTAAATGTCATCAACAAAAAAGAGTTTTTATTCCTTTCCTGTCCACATCCCGTGATTCCGGTATTCCACCATCTCCCAAAGATCCATAAATCGCTGGTGGACCCTCCTGGTCGACCCATTATTGCGAGTATTGGATCTTTGGGAGATGGGTTATCGCGGTATGTGGACAGGTTCCTACAACCCCTGGTGTTCAAACAACCATCCTTTATCAGGGATACCACAGACTTCCTCGTCAGTATACAGGAGTTACCATGGTCATATGAATACAGGTGGGTCACCATGGATGTGACCTCCCTGTATTCTATTATCGAACACAAACACGGTTTAGAAGCCATTGAGCACTTTCTTGATCAATCAACTTTATCTATTTCACATTGCACTTTCCTATTACAATCAATATCTTTTTTATTAACACACAATTATTTTTTATTTGATTCACTTTATATTTACAAAATTTGGGTACCGCAATGGGCACAAGCTTCGCACCATCGTACGCTAATTTATTTATGGGTTTATGGGAGTCACGTTTTATTTATCACAGTAACAATTCATATCGTCATAATATCGTCTTTTACCGGCGATATATTGACGAATTGATTTTCATTTGGAGGGGAGACGAAAATTCAATGTTTTCTTTTTTCAATTATCTCAATAATAACACGTATAATATTAAATTCACTTTTGAGCACCACATTAATCATATTCACTTCTTGGACTTACTCCTGTATATTGCGCAAATAAAACCATACAATCTGATATCTACAGGAAGCAGAATTCCAGAAACACATTGTTATGTGCTCAAAGCTCCCACCCACGGTCGCTGATCAGGAACATACCAGGGGCTCAATTTATTAGATTGAAAAAACTATGCTCAGATAATGAGGTGTTCCTACCCCGTGCAAGGGAGATGTCTGATAGGTTCTTAGAGCGAGGATACTCAGCAAAAGATATAGCAACAGCTTTCGCTAAAGCAGATCATACCGAGAGGAGTGAACTTGTGTGTAAAAAACCTAGAAATTACATACCCAAAAGAGACAGAGAAACATTGTTAAGATCGGACAATAAAAAAAGTCCTTTCTTTATCAGTACATACAGTTCACAATCTCAAGATATTTGTAAAATAATATCTAAACACTGGCATACATTATTACTAGACAAAGACATCCGCCATTTCAATGTGATGTATATTTCACCAATTATTAATGTTGTGTATATCACTTTATTGACTCTTCAACATAATTTTGATATTACATTTGTTTATATATTTTTTCAATGTGTAACTAACATTAATTATATCTCAATATGTTATATATACATATTTTTCCCTCAATAACTCTTACCATGTCTTCTAAGTGCAATTGATTATGATATATTTTTATATATGGGATGCTGCACATTACTTGAACTTGTTTTTAACATTTTATTAATTATTTGTTAATTGTTTTTTGTCATCACTTGTCTTATTGTGTGTTTTTGTGCACTCACAATATACCTTTGCAGACATGGTTCTTCTCCACATAAGGCCTTAATTATAATCAGTGATTTATTAATTGTTCTCAACTGATTCAATTTATTATTCAGCCAATGATTGAGAGGGACCTGCTTACTTAAGGTTCTTGTGATCAGATACATTGTACACTTTGATAAAGTTCCTAACGGAACGAAAAGCGTCAGAGGATGTGAATCTTTGTGATGTCCAGCCCCACGTTTGAATAAATATTGATTTTATCTTCATCTATGGCCGAGATCCTATTTGCGCAGTGACCGCCAACATTCCATTTTTTTGCTATTCTACCTCTACGGCCGGGGCACGCCAAGGATCCCCTGCACTACGGGGACATACGTCACGATACCTCCTCCCCTTGTAGTCGCGGGGCTAGCTGGGATACGTGACGCCCCCCACGAGACCACTCTCCTGTTCCCCCACGAGACCCCTCTCCCCCTTCCCGATGAGCCCGCTCTCCCCCTCCCCGATGAGCCCGCTCTCCCCCCTGATGATGATGATGATGATGATGATGATGATGATGATGATGATGATGGGTTCTGGAGGAGATATGAGGATGATGATGATGATGATGATGATGATGATGACGAGGGGTGCTGGGGGAGATATATGAGGATGATGATGATGATGAGAGGTGCTGGAGGAGACATGATGATGATGACGATGACGACGACGACGACGATGATGATTTTACCCGTGCGGCCCAAATCTTTTTTTTTGGAGCAGTTCGGCCCTTCTCACTTTACAAGTTGTGCAGGCCTGCCATAGAGTCTGGGACTTCCACTCCCAAGTCAAATTCACTACCCATTGCTCCCTGTGTAGTGGACAAAAAACAGAAATACAAGTGCGCAGCTAAATAAACTCTATTGTGAAATAATTAATCCATTAACCACCTATGTGATAATAAAGTTGAAAACGACCTCTACGTTGTACAGCCATCCTCACTTTACGGCCGGTCGCAACACCCATACAGGACTTTTAACGAATAAGTCTGGCGGCGGCTCCAACGGCCCTGACTTCTGAAGGCGTCTCACTGGAATTCAGTCAGACAGAGCGGCGGTTCCAACGGCCCTGACTTCTGAAGGCGTCTCACCCGGACTTAGAGAGATGAGCGGTGGGCTTCACAAGTGCCGTGGCGGTGTGTTCCTATGCAAAGACCTCCCCAAAGAAAGAAAAGTGGACATCTATCGATCCAGTGGTGGCTGTGTGGTGCCGGGTAACACATGTAATTGTACATGAAATGCTTACTATTCTTTGATCTGATGTACGCAGATATCTTACCCTTCATAAAGATATATATATATTTATTTTTAACATACTTCACTATGTGCGTCTGCGCTTTTGTTCTTTTTGTGCTCCCTGTGTAGTGCCTGATGTGTCCTCTCCGGATTTCCTGGTGCCATCTTCTAAGACTGTAGTACTTCTATTGGACTTACTTGCCTTGCCTGAGGTGCCCGTCCCTGATTCTTGAGATGCCCAGACTTCGGACCTGATGTACTCTAAACCTCACCTACCTATGACCAGAGGGTTCAGGAACAATTCCATATCACCAAGATCTCTGAGTGATCCTGATCTGGCTCGCCCAGAGTTCTCGCCTGAAGGGGAGTGGGGGGTACTGTGAAGAATCTGCTCCTGGGTTTTGGCTGGAACTCATCCTTGCATAGCTCTGGAGTTTCAGACAACCCCTCCCTGCTGCTGCAATCAAGAATCACCTGTTCTGGACTCACTCTGCAGTCTCCTTCATGCTGCTTGCAATGCAGCTCTGTCCCTATTGGCTGCCAATGCTTTTTAGGGTTAGCCCATCCCCCCAGGAAGTGGCTAAGCATAGTCCAAGTCTGTTTAAATGTAACTGTGCTTGCTACAAGCACGCCTGTCTTTCCATTCTGTTCCTGTGCTGAAGCACTTGATCCCCAGTGCAAAGCGTCTAGTTCCTGTGGCCTGCTGCTTATTCCCCTTGCAGAGGCCTTCGTGCTGTTTTACCCCTGTCCTCCTTACAGGGGCCTTTAACTATGCTGAAGCGGCTCCGCTCCAAGTTCCTGGTTTCTTCGCTGATGCTGCTACGCTGAACCGCCACGCATCTGCCTTCCCGTTGCCGACCCTCGCTTGTATCCTCGACCACCGCTCCTGTGCCGCCTGCCTTGACCCCAGCCTGGATTACGTTAACACTGTTCTCTCCAACCCTGATCTGGCTATGTCTGACCACGGATTCCGCACTCCAGACCTGACTCCGTGGCGGCCTAAGGTCGGTGCATATACATCCCCACCTCAGTCCCGTGGTCCAGTCCCGGTTTGTGGCAAGCACAATCATTACACGTGGGAAGATGCTGCAGCAGCTGCTCTTGAAAGAATAAGTCCATCAGGGTATGGAATTTTGTAACCCGATTCCCTTCCACCCACTGAGTCCTGTGCAAAGCCATCTGACTGGCATTGATGCTGTATGATTCCCCGGGGAGTACTCCCCCCATCCAGAACTTGCCCCTTTTAAGATTCGGGGGTCAGGGTATACTGGGTTAGCAGCTTGCTCTTTACATGACCGTATTCATCGGCATCCATGCGTGGAATACCCATTACAGTCCGTTTGTCTTTGCCAGATAACAGTGGTCGCAGTCTGACCACCCAGTCCCTTCTTGGAATACGGAACTGGGAACACTGTGTCCCGAAGTCATTCAGGAATGCATCGAGGTCATCTGTGCCATCCACGAACTTGCTGAAGCCGTGATGATCCGCCCAGGAAAGTCCTTGTTCCCTGTTTTCAAGGTTGGAGTTGTGGGTTCTTCAGAGTACTGCTGTCAGGAGCTGTACCCGCTCTGCAGTGCTAACACCCCTTCCCCATGTAGCTAGAAGTGCAGTAATCCCAGGGACTGAACGCTCGGCAGAATCAGCTGCTACCTCATCCGCAACTCCTGGTGCCAGCCCACCCACAACCGGGGGGGCACTAGCCCTCTCCTTGTCCTTGCAGCCCCGGAGCTGGAGGGACCTCCTGCTCTCCGGGCTGAATAGCGGTCACCACCCCATCTGCAACGGGGACTTGCCCCTCTGGTAGGACCATGCGGTCCTCATGATGCTCCAAATCCTCCTCCAGTTGTACCTTCGACCACCCATCTGTCGGTAAGCCATACCCGGCACATTTCTCCACAACCTTCTCTCTGGTCCATGATCGGAACCTTCCTGAGCGGTTACTCAGGGTGCCTTCGGGGAATGGGTGAAGGGAACAGTGAAGTCTCTCGTACTCTTTAGAAGTGTGTCAGTTGCTACTTGTCTGAGGAGCTCGCAAGCTACGAGGTCCTCACTATATTACAGAGCCCCACAGGAAACTGAAATATAGGTTCAATCAGTATCCCACACGCTGCCACCAGTTATTTAAAAGCCTGTCACGATGTACACCAACTTTATCAACACATTTATATTTCTGGGTACTCGATTGAACAGAACAAGTTGCAAAATAAATTGTGATTTATTTCCTTGATAGACAAACACACGACATCTGCAGAATACATTTAAAACAATACTTACTTGGGTAAGGGAACAAAATAAATTGTCCTTTGCCTGCAAGCGCAAGAAATGCATTCTTGATTTAAAGGTCCTTTGGCCAGATTGCAAGTTGCCGATCTAATATCTCAACCACCTCAATGTATTTCGCGGAAATTCATTAGAATTCGTTCCAGAATCTCTGATTCTGATTTCTGACCCAGAGGTGTCAATAGCCCGACATCTGTTATACATCAGAATGCCTGCAGTGTATACATTATGGGGCTCTCTGTCCTTTCATCCCTGACACTTCTATAGACTGGGGGTCGCCAACTTGGCAAAACCCCTTTGAAGCCCAGGCATGAAAATACTCCCAGCTTATTCACATCTGTATGCCCGACGAATTCTTTCCTGGGCTTACAGAATACATCCTCCTTACATTTAAAATCTGCAGTTTTTACACACTTTATTAAACATCATATTCTGTTTGTGTTACAACTGAAATTTTTATATGTAGTTTTTTATATTTATATTTTTATATGTATTTTATATTACATGTGGTGTTTTACTGTATTTGCAACCCAAAAATCATGTTGCTGGGTGCTTTTGTTCTCGAGTTAGCATTTCTAATTGAAATGCCGGCTTCGAGACCGCAAGTTCACCCGGTTCTCACGGCAATTGACACAGTTCCCATGTCAATTGCCTTTCTGTCGTTCAAGTTACAGAGTTAATGCGAGACAGATACATTGTATTGGTAAGTATTTGCGATTCTAACCGCAAGTAATGGATACCCATCTCATAGACAGCCCTTTAAACTTTTGCCATGCTTTCTCAATCAGCGCAAGCGTTGGGCTCTCCTACGCTATCATGTGTCTGTGAGAGGTTATAACAAGCAATGCATTTTGTCTTTTAACATAGCAGGCAGAGAATGGCATGCAAATGGGGGGGGGGGAATGGCTTGGACAGGGCAAACACAGTAATGCACAAACATGTCTAACCCTTTCACTCCCAGTGCGAGTTAGGATTAATCAGCTGGGTATAACCTTTATTTTAGGCCTGATTAATCCTCCCCTCGCCACACTGTGGACAACCCCCGATAAGTGACAATCGAAGTTCCCTTCACAACCGGTCATGTTTGCAGTGCTGGTAACCTATGTGTTTTCACATGACATGCTCAAATATCTATATTGATGTACGCAGATTACATATCGTTTCTTTACTTTTCATTATAAATTTTAATACACTATGAGACTCATGCGCTAATTTTTTTTAATCATTTCTCTTTTAGTGTGTGCGGGGTGTGGGCCACCCCACTTGTACAGCTGCAGACGCTCCTTTTTCACCTATGAAGGTCCTGTACACGTATATTTGTGTTCATGGTTTTCACAATATTGTTTTCTAATTCATAATTTTTGGTGTATGTGGGGTTTGTCACATTCTGTCATATGTCACAAGTGTGTGGTGACATGACTTTTATTATATTAACTAGTAGCACTTTTTTTGAATTTTTTGTTCTTCAATTCCCAGGAGCAGATTTGATGTGCAAAAAGAGCTGTGTAACAGTCCTTGGCTAGGGGCACTGCTCACAACCCCTGTATCTTCGCTGAAATAAATATTTTCGTTTTGTAAAAGCAGGATTCGTTCTCCAATCCTTAGTTTTAATGAACTTTTGAAGCAGGGTGAAATCCTTAGTTACGATGTTATGACCCTTGCACTGCACACTGTAGCTCAGATTACTCTAAAGCCCGATCGGCTGCACGAGACTTTAAAGACACACAAAGCCTACAGACGAGCCAACGAGTATTCTAAAACTTGCCTTAAACTTGCCTTAAACTAGCCAGGTACATGCTGGGTACATTTTAGTGACATTTCTGCAGAGGCTAATGGCCCATCGGATTAACACAGCAGTGGTCCCTGGCAGTCCCATTCAGTTTGAAATTTAAGGGAATATTAGGGCTCATGGACACTTATCTACACAAACTATATTGCATATGTTTCCATTTCAGTTTGAATGGGACTGCCAGGGACCCCCGCTGTTAATCCGATGGGCCATTAGTCTCTGCAGAAATGTCACTGAAATGTTGTAGCATGTACCCAGCATGTACCTGGGTCTTTTTGGTAATTGCAACTGGTTTGTTTTAGAATAACCGTCGGCACTACAGTATGTTTTTACTGTGCAGCCAATTACTGCGTGGGAAAAAATACTCCCACCTTTTGGCAAGTTTTGCCAGGACTTCTGTGAGCCGGGCAGAAGCTTCAAGGTTTGCTACTGTGAGGTGCTAACTTCGTACCTGAGCCGCTTAGCATATCTAACCAAGCCCCCTGCCCTTGCGACATGAAGTCTACCCTCCTAATGACAGCTGGACATCTGTCAGGGAAAACTGTTTACACTTACTTCCCAGCACTTAACACTTTTATCCTGTTGGTACCTTTTTAAGTCCGGACTTTTGTAGATATTCCGGAGCCATCTCCACGGGATCTCTCAGAAGTCCTGTTTTAAATTATGCATGACCTCTTGGCCGGAATGGCTGGTCATATACTTGAGGATCACTGTGTTTGAAGGGAACACCAATTTTCATCTTTCCCGCATGTTCCTAACTCAAGTTAGCTATCTAATTATGTGTGGTCCGCAGTCTAAACTTTCTTCCTGTCTGCGGTTTGGCAGTGACTCATTGTAGCAAGGTCTGGAGCGAAGACATGACCACAGCTATATTATCCAATTAAGCTGCGGTTTAGGCCGTGATTCACTGTAGCAATGCGCGGCACTAACCTAACCGCAACTGCATGTTTCCAATTAATCTGTGATTTAGGCTGTGGCTCAGTGTAGCAATGCACAGAGCTAACCTAACCGCAACCCACTTATCCAATTGACCTAAATATAGTGATGTGGTAAGTGTGGTTTCAACCCTCGGAACCAATGCATTAACGGTGATCGCAGTAATTGAATGTAACATCTTTTAACGCGCGTGATCTGCTTATCCCTAGCTAGACACACACAGACAATTCTAATGTAATTACAGGCTCTCAACCTGCAGTGGGCTGCAGAGCTAATACTTCACAGTTACAATATGACTCAGGGGCACCCAACCGGGCATAATACCTTTATTTACTGGCCTGGGACCCCCTCACTGTCACACTCTGCATGAGTTTGATTTCACCATCCAGTATAAGAAAGGCAGCGAGCATGGAAATGCGGACAGACTATCCCGCAAGGACAGTCCTGTTGACCCGGTAAACTCAAGAGCTGTGCGGCCAGTCAAACCACCAGTTAGGGTAATTCAGATACCCCATACACTTTGAGGTGGGGAGGTGTGATGTTGAAGGGGTACCCAAGACAGTAAATAAAGATATTATGCCCGGCTAGGTGACCCTGAGTCATATTGTAAATGTGAAGCATCAGCTTTGTAGCCCACTGCTGGCTGCAAGCCTGTAAATGCGTTAGAATTGTCTGTTTGTGTCCTGCTAGGAATAAGGGGACCACATATATTATACTAAGTTACATTGTATGAGTGTGGTCACAGTTATGTATTAGTTCCGTGTATTGCAACAATGTTTCACCGCCAAACCACAAAGCAGAAAAAGGGTTTTAACTCCAGCCGCTTTTTGACACAGCACAGAAGCAGGGAGCTAACTTAGGTTAGGAGTACTGATGGAGCGGCCATTATTTGAACGGATCTCGAATCAGTTTTCATGTTGACCGCTGGATTCCGTTAGGTATTTCCGCGTTTTGACCACTATTCATGCCACGTTCGTGCAATCCGGCTGTTACGCCGGTGCTGCCCGCAGACCAGACCCGTTCCTTTCACTGAGGTGAGGAACGTATAGAAGCACGCACCCGCAGCAAAGGGAGCGTGTCCGGAGTGTGGTGATTTTGGCGTTTCCAGGCCAGGTGTATTTCGCTAGCAATACTTGCCGGTACCGGTGTAGAAATGCCGTTGTCGTTGCCGTTAGCCAAGGTCTGGGATTGGAGAATTCTGGAAGGTCGTTTGTCCAAGCAGGGGTCTAGAGCCAGAGAGAGACGTCCGCCAAGCCAAGTCGTAACCTGAGTGAATGAGAGAGAAAACGCCAGAGTAGTATTCCAAGTGAAAACTATGTCGAGCAATGAATGATAGGAAGGACTGGCATTATAAAGTGTGGCTGACCAATCAGAAGTGAAGGCAGACCTGGAGGACTGCGTGGAGCCATCCTGGATAGGTTCCCTTGATTGGCAGGCAGGTGAGGACTCTTGTCTTGACAGGAGATCATATTCCTGTATTGGGGGCGGGTCTTCACTGCCAGAGCAGTGAATAAATTAACTTCGCCCGGCGCGCCCTGTTCAGGCGCGCGCCCGAGCAACATGGCGGCCGCGTGAGGTACTGCTGGAAACCGGGGATGCCGAGGACGACGGGGAACCCCCAGAACCGACGGAGGTGAGTGGCGCTGGCGAGGGGTGCGCGCCACGGCAGCAGGAGGGAATATATCAGCAGAGGAACCAGGGCGCGGGCGCCGCGATCCCTGATTCCTCACACCGGCACCGGGCAGCCACACGCAGTTGATCTGTTTAATTTAATTTAATGGTTTCTTTGGATGCAATTCTTCGCATATCCGCCATGTGGCAGAAGTTAATAAATTATAATTTGGTTGCTATTCTTTGCGTATCCGCCAGGTGGCAGAAATGAATGAATTTAATGAATTGTATTTAATTGTAATGTGTATGGTACTTTGCTACTTTGTAAGGGTGCAGGTGTTTAAAACAGTAGGCACCCACATCTATACTGGTACATACTTACAGTGGTCCATTGTGAATTGACCTTGATTTTTCGAAGACGTTATCAAATTAGGCGTTCTTAATAAAAAGCTATAAATACTCAATGTGTGCCTTTTTTTTTTTTACATTCTTTCCCTGCACAATTGCTGAGTGGACATTATGGCTACACCACAGACATATAAAAAACCTGACTGCAGTTATGCATTTTTAATATATTCTGCCATAAATGCTGCAGCAGATAAGATGGCGACTGTATCTGAAATATATGAATATTTAATTTCGAACTACGATTTTTACAAGTTTTCACCAGACGTTCATGGGTGGAAGCGTGTGATAAGAAAAACCTTAAGTAATGATCAGTGTTTTTTTCTCATTGCCCCTCCTGCCAGAGAGATTTGCGGGTATTGGGGTGTCATTCAAGAATTTCACAGTATGTTTGATCATGGCAATTTCAAAAGAAGAAAGGTAGGTTTTAAACCATATAAGAATCGTCAATCCCAATCCAGCAATGTGCTGGCAACAGCACCAGCACCGGCCGGTCCGACGTCAGTGATAACCTGGTGAACGGCAATCCTTTGTACTTGTCCCCATCAGAATACCTGGAAAATTTCCAGCCTGAGCATGATTTCGCATACAGGTACCAGCAAGCTTGCATTTACCAGTACCAAAATGATTTTCAGCTTCATCAGCTGTCAACTACAAGTGTACCAGGCCAGCTGTCATCTGTCAACAATAATGCAGACTTGAGGAGTCACAGTGAGTCATCACCACCCATTTAGCAAAGTTTATAATAAAGGTAAATATACAGTACAGTAATGTACTACACTCTATTACACTATACTGTACTGTACTGTACATGACAGTATTACTGTAAGTTTGGAGCTGCAGTTCAAACTGCCGTTTGTCAAAACAAAATTATTTTTTAAACAATACTGTGTTTAAGTCGGCACGATTCAAATACATTGCGCGCCATCGCATGTGTATTCCGATCTACACACCGCGTTAAATGTTCGAATAACGGCTGCTCCATCAGTATGCGAGCGCTATGAAATTTGGTGTGGGTGCTGCTGGGGTATAAACATTAAAGCAGTTAAGTTTTCCTTATTATTAACTTTAATACAAAGTCATGAATGAAAGTTCCTCTCTTTTTAGTGCATTAAAGTTACACTACCGACACACTTTATTGAAGTGTGGTCGGTACCGCAAGCCGGGAAATCTCCCGGCTTGCTAGTGGCCGCCCCTCGGCGTGCCGCGCGTCATAGACGCGCGGTCACGCGTCATAGACGCGCGGTCACGCGTCATCGGGAGTGTGCGCCCCCTGCACGCGTGTCCAGGGGCTCCCCGAGGGAGCCCTGGTGTCCCGCGATCGCGGGACAGCGGCAGGGGGTTCCGGGGGACCCGGCGGACCCGGCAGCGGTAGGGAGAGCGCCCCGATCGGAGGGCGCTCTTCCGCTGCTTCGGCGCGCGCCCGTCACACTCGGGCGCGCGCCAGGCTACTGCTGCGGCACAGAACGGGCAAATGCTCGAATAAACTGTGCCGCAGCAGTATGAGAGGAAGGAAATTAACATTCAGAGAGGCGGGGCAGCGGATACATTGGGGATTCACAAGCACAGTATATGAATGACAATTCCGGAGAGTGAATCATGCATACCCTAAGTGCAGACTTCTGAGGCACCCCGCTGATGCGTCGCCAGGCTGTCAGCAGAAGTCCGGACTAAACACTGACAGTGACAGATCAAAGTGTTAATTTAGGAGGAGTTATTATAAACAGTTTGCCCAGCAGATGTCCAGATGTCTGGCCAGAGGTAGACATTCTGCCACCAGAGAAGGGGGCTTGGTTTGGTATACTAAGCGGCTCACGTGAGATGTTAGCACAAGACCCTTGGCATAGCATGAAGCACCTTGCCCGGCTGCAGTAACTGTTAGCAACTCTGCCATAGGGTGGAGATTTGGTTTCCATGCTGGGAATGGCTGAACATAGTACAGATAGGCTTGAATAGTTTTAAAAGTATGTGCAGTCAGTGGGGACAGCAGATTCATCTAAGATACATGGAGGGGTACAAAGACTATTTCATAGTAACTAAGTATTGTACTGTAGAGCCGACGGTTATTCTAACACAAACCAGTGGCAATCGCCAAAAAGACCCAGGTACATTCTGGGTACATGCTGGGTCTAGTTTAAGGCAAGTTTAAGGAATTTCTGCATTGACTAATGGCCCATCAGATTAACAGCGGGGGTCCCTGGCAGTCCCATTCAAACTGAATGGGATTGCCAGGGACCCCTGCTTTGTTTATCCGATGGGTCATTATTCAATGCAGAATGCCTTAAATTTGCCTTAAACTAGCTAGGTGTTAGGAATGTGAGCACACAGCACCACAGGCAGAGATCACGGCTCTCTCTTTACACTGCTCAAACCCTTCCGCTACAACCACGCAAGCCCACTTCAGATGCATCACTTACCCCTCGGCATGGTAGGATGCTCCACGAGGTACTTCCTCCACGCTCTACGCCAAAACCGTCGGCACAGAATCGCCGCTCCGCACGCAAGCGCGCACCCCACGTTGCTTCCTCTCATGTGTACGTCGGACTTACAGCACATACACAACAGCCCCTGAACTGATCTCCTCTCAGGCTCCGCCCCCAAACACCACACGGTTACAATCTGGCTCTTGCTGAGTGTTACCTGGGCTCTAGGAACAGCAGCCAATGCGCTGAAGCTCCCTGGGCTCCTCCAGGCATGCCCCCTCTCCTGGTTGTCTGTTCCAGCTTTATATACCCTCTCTGTTCTGTGCTTCCTCGCTCATCATAGTTTTTGTATGGGTGATTCACAGTGCTTGTTCTTTGATTCTCTCTGTTTTGACGCGGCTTGGCAGACTTCCCCCTTTGGCTCTCGACTTCGGATTGTTCCTGTTTACGTACCTTCTGGCTCCCTTCTACCATGGCTCTCACCTCGATCCTTCCGTACTTCTCCTACCCCTGATCTCGGCAACGGCAATAACCATTCTTCTGGAAAAAACGGTACCGGCAAGTATTCACGCAATACTCCCCATCTGGCCTGGCACCATCTAATACCACAACCTGGACTCGTCCCTTGCTCTGTCGGTGTGTGTATTCATGTGGAAGGGTGTAGATCATCAGGAAGCGCAAACATGTAAAAACAAAGGGCCTCATGCAGTAAGCGACGATTATGTGAAATCGGCAAGCTTATCGATTAGTCATGTTATTGGCGTTTTTCCCTCTCCGTATGCAGTAAGTGCCGAATACATTCAAAATCAAGCCGAAAACAAATCCGCCCACTCTCACGATGATGAGCCGATCACACACAGGTGTATCGGCGTGCGTGGCGGGGTGCTGTTAGGTTGCACAATCACAAATCTTGCTGAATCAGGCGAAACAAGCATGTTTTTGATTGCGCGCCATATTTAAAGGCAACGTGTACTGCTAATCATTCTCTGTGTTGTTGGGAGTGAGAGAGAGAGAGAGACGCACAGAGCTGGACGATTGAAGATTTGCATATTGACTGAGAGACTTGTTGTGTATTGGGTGAGCTTTGTCCTTTGTTGTTTTGTTTACATCTTTGTCTTGTTTTATATGTGGAAGTGGGTCGTGTGATTGCCTGTACATTTCTTGTCTGTTTTTTGTGAGTGCTGGAAGTATGCCCGCAAAGCGTGGGAAGAGTGATGCTGGTGGGAGTGGGAGTGCTACTCGTGGGAGTACGCGTCGGAGTGAACGTACTGTTCAGGGGAGTGATGTTGCTGGTGCACCGAGTGGTGTTGCTGGGAGTGGGAGTGCTGTTGCTGGGAGTGGGAGTGCTGTTGCTGGGAGTGGGAGTGCTGGTGCTGCGAGTGTTGTTGCTGGGAGTGGGAGTGCTGTTGTTGGGAGTGGGAGTGCTGTTGTTGGGAGTGGGAGTGCTGTTGCTGTGAGTGGGAGTGCTGGTGCTGGGAGTGCTGGTGCTAGGAGTGTGAGTGCTGGTGCTAGGAGTGTGAGTGCTGGTGCTAGGAGTGACGCAATCACACATCTACTTATAGCTATCTGAGAGATATATATATAATATATATATAGATCACGATATATATAAAATATATATCAGAGATATATATATAGTACTATATATATATAGTACTATATAGTACTATATAAACTGGTATACATGTATTTTACAAACTAATACACTTCATGCTTCCTTGTGAAAACACTATTTTAATAATACAGGCCTAATGTTTGAGAAATATCCTAAGTATGAGACTCTAACAGTATTGTGCTTAAACAAATGTTTATTACTTAATTCAATCATGTTTCTCACCATTTAAATAGGTTTCATACAAGGTATACTTAATGCCATCAATGTTGTGTGTACTCCTGCAATATTAAAAAAAATAAAATATAATATATAAATATATATATATTTTTATAAGAGAGATATATTTATATATATATATATATATACACACGTATTTAAACTCATGCAGACAGGGAGTTAACCAGACTTTCACATACACACAGAAATGTAAGCGGGGAAAAAACATTTCTTTTTGCAGGTGTGTTTTTACTGATATGCCTGGCTAAGAAATATTTTCACACAGTGGTCTTTGTTAGTTTTCAAAAAAACACTATGTGAACGCATTCAAAGTCTAGGGATGTTTTTCACAAACGAGATAAAAGAAGGAGAAATGTTTCTCCCACAGTCCCATATCACGAACCACAACTGTTAACCCAATTAGACAAACAAATCCAATTGGCGTTTGAAATAAGGAGTCAAAGTAGTTAGTTTTGTTGACCTTGACAAGGAAAAACAGGAGTTTGTTAGCCATTCAGCACATTCATTTTGATGAGCAAATAACACAGACCTGCACACAGCTTTTGTGCTACTCAGACATGGCTGATGAATTCGTTAACAATATTAATCCCCTTTTAGGGTATAAGTACATGATCTGTGAAGCCATCTTGAACAGTCGCGGACAGAAAGCAAGCACACGCCAAATCGATGATTTCATTCGAGCAAAATATCCTTATTACCAAGACCGTAAGCATGCACGGAATTTTAATTCCTCAATAAGATTCACTTTATCAAGTAATGACTTTTTTGAACGTGACCAGGATAAGCTACAACACACCTATGGTTTCTGGAAGATTGCCCCGGAAAAACAATTTCTCCTGAAAGACGGCACTTATATTGTCGTGAAAGGCATATTTATTCCTAATGGCAATAGCAATGTATCCGCTACTACTGATCCGTTTGAATCGATACGTGCTGCAATATCTGCAGCCTCCATTCCTGAAACCCACATTGTACAAGAACAAAAGTACTATGATTATGTACCAAGCCTTTCAGCTGAAAATGCATTGGAATGGGAACCCGAAGAAATGAACCTACCTCCCGACCAATTATTTGAAGAAAGCAGTGGCGATTCCTATGAGCGCATCCTGGAGGAGATATGTGCCATACTGGATTCAGCGGTTGGGTTAAGCGTGGATGAAAATGCCTTGCATTTCTGGAGCGACCAGTTGCAGCCAGGCGAAGAGTTCATTCTAGAAGAATGGTAAATATAACAATCGTTATGCGTTGACTCTGCGTTAAAAATTTTTTTTTTTTTGTAACCACCATTTTCACTTTCAATGCGTGGATACAGCGTAACATTGCAGACTGCATAACATGTAGCGATCACAAACAAATTGTTTCCTAATACAATATAGTAGAACCTGAAAGAGTAGTACAAATTGCTGACGGAATAAATATACGTACTTTCCTATCCCTTTAAACATATTAGCAACATTTTTCCATTACTCTAACACATACCTGTTTTGTTATCATGCAACATCTACAACATTGAAAACCGGGTCCACCACGTATGACGTGGGACCCTTGTCATGGGCCAAGGCGTCCTTAAAAAGGATTACTGATGTAAGTGCCGCCCCCAAGCGACATGCGCGCCTCAAAGCCTATTGGCTGTCATGTTTTGTTATAGTAACGGTAACTGCAGTGTGTGATGCGTGCGGCTCAGTGTTTGTAGGCGTACCCTGGGCGTTAGCCGAATGTTAATTGAGTGGGAGGAGTGTTAGCGTGCGTTTCACGCTGGCTTAACATGACGTCACACGTATTGCATTTGCGCATTGTGTTATCGGCCGTGCTTTCTGTTCAAACACGTCTGTTTAAAAAGAATACAGATGTACTCGTTTAGAACGAATGTAGTTTCGTCTTCATTGTATTTGAAATAAAGATGTTATGTTTACTGGTATTTTCAACATGTATTGAACGCACAACGTACGCTTTGTTTTGCGCATGCGCTAACAGTTAGTGGAGCCAAGCGTGAAGTGCGTGCGCACACAAAGATGTGCGCGCACATCTTTCAGTATACAGGCAACGTTCACTTCTTATACATAGTTATGCCTGCTACAAATTTAAAGAAACATTACATACTGATGAACAGTTTTACTTCTAACATATAAGTGACTGACGTGTGTATCTACACAATCATATAGAGCTGCGTAACGCGTTGTCACGGATGCATATCTAGTAAGGTGCCATCTTTGACCATCATGTGTTTGCTGTATTTCAGAGATGTCGGGGAAGATACAATCGGATCAATGTATGATTTCAGAAGAGTCTACCTTTATATGAGATGATTGTGAGGAGGAGCCACCGACTACTATACTACATATGGAACTAATTTTATATTGCTTGCAGCGCTTATTAACAAACAATTAAAAATGTGATACCCTTATGCCTATATTGCATAAGCACTTAATTAACATAATGATGTTGCAAAAGAGTGCCTCATGAATTTTTATTGAGTGTTCTTTAATGACTACTAACATTTTATGACATGGTGTGTTTTATATATAACAACCATTCCCACTCTGCTAACACATTTGTGTATTCTAATATGTAATGGAACGTATGACTGTCGAAACTATGTAACAATAATAATAATAATATGAGCATGTTCATGTATAGGGCTGCTAGTTGTACGCAGCGATTTACAGACACATGTTTCAGCCTGAGGTCCCTGGCCCGTGGAACGTACAAATGTTTTTTTGCCGCATGAGGCACAGGGAGATAAAGTGACTTGGCCAAGGTCACAAGGAGCCCACACCGGGAATTGAACCAGACTCCCCTGCTTCAAACTATCAGTGCCAGTGTGTGTCTTTACTCAGTGAGCCACTCCTTCTCCCAATGTAAAGGACACTTACAACCAAGTAGCCATTTATTTTTAAAATCTCTTGTTACATGGGTATGTAGATAAAATGGTTTGGGACTGTAGCAAATAATGTTACTGGCCAGATGTTATGGTCCCCTCCAATGCATGATGTTCTGAATATGACATCACCATCATGTTATGAAGTACGTTTCTGTGTATATTTCATTAACCTAATTAACTATAGTTTACTGTGTTTATTAATCGTTTAGCAATACATAGTATAGTCAATATGATGATATAAGCTACCATAATAAAGCTGGTGTTATCATTTGTCGGTGTTATACATGGATCCTACACCAATTGATAGAGACACAAACAGTTGTCTTAAAAAGTGTGTCTATGCTAGTGATGAATGTGCTCCCGTAAGTAAACAAATAAGTACAGTTATCCCCTTTTCTCCAACCACCTCTATATTACATTAATGGAAATTATAAGGAAACATACATAAAATGTGATGAAATGTGAGTAATCATTTTGTAATACAATGCACATGAAAGCTCAAGAGTAGCTAAATGCATATACATGATACAGAAAGTACATATATGTAACATTTGTGTTTAAACCAATATGTTGGGTTTTTAGTTCCAATAATTATAGGAAGATTGAGGTAGCCACATCTTATGAGAGATGTCAGCAAATATACATACCATGATCAGTCATACTGCAAATATACCTATAATGCAAAGGAACAATATATAAATTGCAAACATTGACATGCCATCTTCAGTACCGTAAAGAACACATCAAAGTGTGTATTTGGTGTTAAATGTGCAACACCATGTATATTTAATGACATTCAAAATGTAAATCAGCCTGGTGTACACATCATCTGGATGTACATGTTACACTGCACCAATAACATTGTATGTAAGCATACTAGAAGCATGAATGATTATGGGCATAATATGTGTTTTGTCTTAGCATAAGGAATAACACAATGCTAAAATATTATTGCTTTGTTACCCAAGTTGTATTCACATACACACAACTAAAGTACAATTGAAGAGGGATTATATAACCTGTGCAACAATAACATACCGGTGCCACATCCCTTTGTGCACACAGCAGAGAAAAGAAAGGTGTGCAACCCATATTCATCTGTGTCCTAACAGAAGGTTATATAAAGAAACATTATTGTTAATATAACATAATTAAACTATAAAAGTAGTACTAGGAACATATGAGTTTGTACTTACAAGAAAAAAATGAATTGATGAGATTCTGTCGTGTCTGGCCACCACTGGCTGTTTGTTCATTTTCAGCAGCTACATGGGTGGGATGCTCGTCTACCAAAGCCTCAGCTAGGTCTGACTGTACATTGTGCCTGAGTGCAACATTGTGCAAAATGCAACAGGCAAGGATAATATCAGACACTTTTTGAGGCTTGTATAGAAGAGCCCCACCAGTTCTGTCCAGACACCTAAACCTGGTCTTGAGTAGGCCAAATGTCCTCTCTATAACAGATCTTGTAGATATATGGGCTGCATTGTACCTCTCCTCTGCTTCAGTTTGAGGGTTTAGCACCGGAGTCAAGAGCCACGGCCTAATTCCGTATCCTGAGTCACCTATAATGAATGGAGCACACATAAGCTGACATTAGTGATCAAATTGTACAATGCCAACATTCCTAAATCAACATGTGTTTTGTGTTAGAACATGTAAATATGTACTCACCCAGCAGCCAACCAGGTTCAAAATGTCCCTCTTCGAACGCATGGAAGACTGAAGAGTTCCTCAGGATAGAGGAATCGTGACTGGAACCAGGGAACTTGGGTACCACATGCATTATCCTCATCGTGGCATCACATACCACCTGTACATTGAGTGAATGGTAGTGCTTCCGATTGCGGTACACATGCTCACTCTGACTAGGTGCAATCAAAGCAACATGTGTGCAATCGATTGCACCCAGCACAGATGGTATCCCTGCTATATTATAAAAGCCAGTCCTGACTTCCAGCCACTCTGTTGCCTCTGTAGGAAAATGAATATAATTCCTAGCGCGTCTATTGAGTGCATAGAGAAACTGGGTCAAGGCCCGCGAGAATGTAGATTGCGAGACCCCGCCCACTATGCCCACAGTTGTCTGGTATGACGCGGAAGCAAGATAATGTAATGAGCACAGCATTTTAACAAGCCCAGGGACTGCACGACCTCTGGCTGTGAAAAAATCTTAATCCCCCCTTATCTCCTCATAAAGAGATAAGATTGCTGCTGAACTCAAACGATAGCGACTTACAATCTCCTCCTCACTCATCCCATCTAACAGGGTTCTCTCCCTGTACAGACGCGGACGAGGCACAAGTTGTCTCCTCTGTCTTCTCCTCTGATCTCCTGTCCCTCTACCTGTCCCTCGGCCTGTCCCTCTCCCTGTCCCTGTCGTATCCGCGTCACTGTCACTGTCCCTCGGTGTGTCCCTACCTTGCCCTATATCATTCTCTTGATCAGCAAGCATGTCATAGAAAAGAATGTTCCTGCGTCTCCTAAACATTCGCAACATTTTGAAATGAGTAGCTGTGAATGAGCAGGTAATGTGCGTCCTTTAAATAGGTATGTGATGATGTCAGGTGACATAGTAAAATGCAAGGTGTTACATTAACATAATAAAGTACTTCTGTGGCAAGCTGTGTGCACTTGTTGTTCTAAGTATTTGTTGTGTGTATTCTGCAGGGAATGATGATATTTGGCAATGATGTGACGTGAAGCTTTGTACAAAGATTGCTTGCAAATAAATAGTTGCATGTGCAATGCATGTAACACTTGTGAACGCAAGAGTCAGTCATGTAATGAGACAAAAAGGCTGAGATTGACGTGGGAAAAGTTTTGTGTAACATGTGTAATTATCCATGTTATTGTGACATGTTGGCAACAATGAATAGTCGTGTGCATATGCATGCATTTGTGTAAGGAGGATAGTTGGTATAGAATGAGTTTACAAGGTGTCCCAATGATGAATTACTGTACATGTGTGTATAAGTTAGGTTGAAGTGCTTGTAATGCAACGGTTACAATGTAAACATGCAATGTGATTGAGCGTCCAATAAGTGACGTCATGAAAATAGGGAGGACCCAAACGTAGATGTAAACATGAGAATTTAGATGTACATGAAGGTTTAAAGATGCGTGACACATTACAAGCATTGTGTAATGTAAAGGAACATGAATATACGGTGTATGTGTGACATGTTTGACATCATGTAAATAATTGTCGCTGAGTTGAGTAAAATGTGTGATATGATGTGAGGTTCTCCTTTAAGAGTGTAGTATAGTATTTTCCCTTGCCACATCATCACATGATGAGTAATGTGACCCGCAAATGCTGAAAACATGTAAAAGTCGAATGTTATGCAAATAAGACACATCAGCTGTGACACAATGCAGGGAATGCCCCCACACTGTAATGCAAATCCCCCTTGTATTGTGAGCAATGAAACGTAAACAGTACTATACTGTTATACGTCCCCGCTCCATTGACTTCCATTGATGTACAGAAGATTTTTTTTTTCTAAGTGCCGTTCCGGCAGCCTTAGCGATCGTTCTCCCGTCCAAAATGCCAACTTTAGTTGGCGGGAGAAATCGGCCATAACATCTCAATTTCGTAGTGCCGATCAGCCCCGATAAGCTGTTTTTTTTTGTTGAATCCAGCCGATTTAAAAAAGTGGCGATCAGTGTCGAAAACAGGCTTATCGGCAGGCGACTGGCCATAACCAAATTATCGGCTCCGAAACCTGGCGATATGAAGCACTTATCGGCGCTTACTGAATCTCAAACCCAATTTTGGCTATAACATGGCCATATTTCCCTTATCAACGCTTACTGCATGAGGCCCAAAGACATATTCTGATGGTGCAATATTGTAATAATTATGACGTGAATTATATATTATCAGGTCTATACGCAGAATACTCACAAACGTGAGATGGATATGGACACGTAAATGTATCTTTAGGTGGTGTACTGCAAGCAATGCGATCAAGGTAGCAGATCGTCACCAAACAGGTAATCACTCAGGACCTTAGTATAAAATAGAACCGGACATAGTGCAGACTGTACAGGATGTTTTATGAAGATAAGTAAAATCTAATGAACTCACATGGTGTGAAGTTTAAAAAAACATTTAGATCTCACGCAGTGGATCTCTGCAACCGGATGAGTGGTGTCTCTGCTATCCCTCTGTACTGGCGTGCGTGTCACGGATGCGTCTCACCGATACCGGAAGTGACGGCATCCGCTTCCAGAGGTTGCGTTTGATGCGTCAACGTCACTCTATGCGTTTCACCTTCTTGGTTTCTTCAGGAGTGCCGTTGATTGAATGTAGGGAGCATATATACTATAAGCTCTACTCTCATAGGTGGAAGTGTAACAAGGTAATAATATTAACCTTAACTGAGATGGCCAAGATGTAATAGTGGGCGGATAGTTAATCGCTATACGCCAATAATATGCAAAGTCCAATTGTGTATTAATTACAATCAAAAAGGACCAAATTAATTGCACAAAATAGATTAAAACAGTTAGAAATATACAAAATGTTAAAAACAGATTAGCCATTACTGTGGGTACCATAGGCATAATTGATGCCCATAATGGCTGGGATATACTAAGGGACAGGTGTTTTAACGCTCTACATCCAACATATGTAGAGTCCAAACATTTGAAACTACACTCAAAGGGAACATAATTAGAACGAAACTAATGGATGTTAAACATATGCTTTATAGGATAAGTAATAGTAATACATATTGGATAACGATAGATGTACATATGTAGAAGGCACAATCTAATGGAAGAACAGAGACAAAACGTTAGTTCATGTCCTCAAATGCAATTATAAAAATGGTTTAATGTCAAATTCTAGATTTAAACCAGAGGGGGACATAGTGTTTAGTTCAAACATCCAAAATGAATCTCTCTTAATGAGAGCTGAATGTCTGTTACCACCCCTCCAGTTAGGCATAACCTGTTCTATAGCTTTAAAGGTTAACCCTTTGGGGTCTGAATGATGCACTAATAAAAAATGATTAGAAACACTATGCGTTGTGAGTTTTCTTTTAATGTTGCTAATGTGTTCCAATATGCGTATCTTTAGGGGACGAATAGTTTTACCTATATATTGCAAACCGCAGTCGCACTCAATGAGATAAATGACAAAATTTGATCTGCAGTTTAGATGCTGTTTAATATTATAGGTTATTTGTGTCGTATTAGATTTAAAACTGTTGATGGTTTTAGAGCTATAATTGCAGGCAGTACATGATTTGCAATTGAAAAACCCTTTTGGGGGATCTAACCAGTCAGAACGGTTAGATACAGTGTGTCTCCTCATGGCACTAAGGGCCACAACATTTTTAATACTCGGAGCTTTTCTGTATACCATTTTAACTCTATCTGGTAAGTGTTTTCCAAGGATGGGATCATTCTTCAATATAGACCAATGTGAATTTAAAATGTTATTGATTTTATGTGCATCCCTATTATACTGTGTGATAAATGGAACTTGTATAACATTACTGGGTGGGCTCTTAATTGTGGGGGTCAGCATTCATTCCATTGGTGTACTGACGGTTTTAGCTAATGCTTTTTTGATGACATCATCCTTATATCGCCTCTCCGCGAACTTTCTGGACAATACAATAGATTGTTCCTCGAACACATTGTTGTCAGAACAATAACGTTTTAACCTTCGATATTGGCCATATGGGATATTTGTAATCCACTTGTTCAGATGTCAACTTGACTGCAGAATATAATTCTTGGCGTCAACATCAGATTAACAGCAGGGGTCCCTGGCAGTCCCATTCAAACTGAATGGGACTGCCAGGGACCCCTGCTTTGTTTATCCGATGGGTCATTATTCAATGCAGAAATGCCTTAAATTTGCCTTAAACTAGCCAGGTGTTAGGAATGTGAGCACACAGCACTACAGGCAGAGCTCACTGCTGTCTCTTTACACTGCTCAAACCCTTCTGCTACAACCACACAAGCCCACATCAGATGCATCACTTACCCCTCGGCATGGTAGGATGCTCCACGAGGTACTTCCTCCACGCTCTACGCCGCAGCCGTCGGCACAGAATCGCCGCTCCGCACGCAAGCGCGCACCCCACGTTGCTTCCTCTCATGTGCATGTTGGACTTACAGCACATACACAACAGCCCCTGAACTGATCTCCTCTCAGGCTCCGCCCCCAAACACCACACGGTTACAATCTGGCTCTTGCTGAGTGTTACCTGGGCTCTAGTAACAGCAGCCAATGCGCAGAAGCTCCCTGGGCTCCTCCAGGCACGCCCCCTCTCCTGGTTGTCTGTTCCAGCTTTATATACCCTCTCTGTTCTGTGCTTCCTCGCTCGTCATAGTTTTTCTATGGGTGATTCACAGTGCTTATTCTTTGATTCTCTCGGTTTTGACGCGGCTTGGCAGACTTCCCCCTTTGGCTCTCGACTTCGGATTGTTCCTGTTTACGTACCTTCTGGCTCCCTTCTACCACGGCTCTCACCTCGATCCTTCCGTACTTCTCCTACCCCTGATCTCGGCAATGGCAATGACCATTCTTCTGGAAAAAACGGTACCAGCAAGTATTCACGCAATACTCCCCATCTGGCCTTGCACCATCTAATACCACAACCCGGATTCGTCCCTTGCTCTGTCGATGTGTGTATTCATACCTGCCACCTCAGTTCTAGGGACAGGTCTGGTCTGCAGGCTACTCCGGCGTAACACCAGGTTACACCCAGCATGTACACAGCATGTAAACGGGCTAGTTTAAGGTAAGCTTTAGAATACTCGTTGTCTCGTCTGTACCTGTAACAGGGACTTATCCCTGTTAAGAATCTTGCCTCTAATCCAGCAGTGCGCTGGTTAATTTCACACCTGCAATCAACCACCCATCTGCCTAATCAGAACTCTCTCAGAAATAGCCTGTTCTGAGACAGGAAGGGAGGATTCCTTAGTTTCACAAATGGGGGCTGAACCAAGGAAGGACAGACAGATTATTCCTGAGTCTCACAATTGGGGCTGACCCTGGAAGGAGAGATGTCTTTAGCTGCAAAGAGACTGCAGGCTGACAACCAGACAAAAGGGAGAAGATCTAAACCTGGATCCTGATATTGCTATAGCACACAAGGAGAGCAGAGAGGACTTCCCCTATGCTACAAGATACAGATAAGACTTTCTCATGGGACTGTTATATATCTACATAGATGTATATATATATATATATATATATGGCTTGGTAATTAGCTTAGCTAACCACCCAGTTAGAGAGGGCTGGAGTACATGTGTAGATAGACTCCAAACCGCTGCAGGTTTTTCTTTGGCTTATTTTCATATGTTTTGCTGTGTTAAAGGGACAGGCGCAATAAAGCCTAATTTTAGTTTCACTTTAAGCGGTCTCCATTGCGTACCTCTGCACACGTCTCTTACAGTACCCCGCTTCAAGAGTTCATTAGAACTAAGGATTTGCGAACTAATCCTGCAAGGGCAGAACGAAAAAATTACTTTATGCGGAAAAACAGGGGTCGCATGCAACGCCCTTACAGAGGACTGTCTACAGCTCTATTTGCGCACCAACCCCGCTTCTGGGAAATGGTGCCTGGAGACTTTATTTTTGTGAAGTTCACTCCGTGGACATTTTATTTATTTTTGCCCTGTTCCAGTAAGTGTTTATTCGTATTTTGTAAATAAAGCTTTGTGTGTTTCTCGTGTAAATAAATCACAATTTATTTTATCTCACATTTTGCTCAATCAAAAGATCCGGGTATTTTTGTGTTGAAAGCATTGGTCTCCCGTTACAATGGGATACCCCAGGAGTTGGATCCAGGAATCAAGGGAGATTCTTGGATGCAGCCAAGCACATTGCTCCAGGCAAACTCTGACTCTGAAAACGCTATTACGACTCAACTCCAGTATTCCTGCTGCAGCATCTTCCAGACAAGTTAAAGGGTCATGAAGGGGTTAATGTATACCTGCAATGATTCACGGGGTCCCTAATGCAATGAGGGGTCTCTAGTGTAAGGAACTGTGCTAAGATACATGCCCAGATAACGTTCACCTGGTACAGTGGTTCAGGGGGTACTCCAGCTAAGTGATAAAACTGAGTGATTTCGTGTGTGTAAAATGTTTATGTCATTTCTAAAGTGTACCAAGTGTGAGGCTAGTGAGTGTAGGCAATATATACACTCACTCCATC
The DNA here is from genome assembly GCA_036426205.1 of Ascaphus truei. Lineage (NCBI taxonomy): Eukaryota > Metazoa > Chordata > Amphibia > Anura > Ascaphidae > Ascaphus > Ascaphus truei. Next base: position 186,208 of record WSYH01000219.1, on the reverse strand, counting down.
CCTGACACCAGAATAGGGACTTATATATTTGTACCACACAGAAGAAAGGCCCATTATATTTTATTAAAGAGTTATCTTTAATAGGAATATGTACTGATAACCTCTGAATGAACTATGGGATTTCCAAGTCATGGATTCCAAGAGACCAGATGGCTACCAAGCTTGGTGCCTATGGGTCTATGTGGAGTCCTGACTTAAAAGCCTCAGGGATGCCAAGGAGTTAGACCAGGAGGGTAACTGCAGTTCTGCTTGAGTACACAAATCCTGGGCTAACTCAGTGCTATCCGGCCACCATTTGCCAGAACCCAGACTCTGTGGAGCCTGGACAGTGGGTGGGCTCAGTATGCAGAGGGGCCAGGTTGGTGCATGCCCCTTGGCAGTCTGAGTAAAGGTACCCACCTGGCTTTACAATAATGGCAAATCAGTGATTGGCTGGAAGGAGCATTCCCATGCTCTGATAGGCTGTAGAGATTTGTGAATGGGACACTGAAACCCATAAGGAACCTTGCAGCCAATGAGAAGCGCAGATTCCATGCGCCAAACCAACAGTGGCAAATTCAAAGATGTGCTGAATTGACACATCTGAAGAACATAGCAGTCGCGGCTGGCTTTGCATGCCGAAATCAGTTCCAGGACTTTCGTGAGTACCTACCGGTCATTGGAAAGGGCTCCTACAGAGCAATGGCAATTTAAGCAATGTGTGTAAATATATATGTTTGGGATATACTTTCTAGTAAGTCCGATGAGAATGATCGGATTGACAGTAACATGAACCTTGCTGGCACTTTTCAGCAGTTTCAGCAGTTTAGCATGAACACAATGGGCTAAAAGGCAATGTTGTTGTGATGATTGTATATATAAATATAGCAAAAGAACCTACTGTCACGATGGACACCAACTTTTACCAACACATTTTTATATCTGGGTACTCGATTGAACAGAACAAGTTGCAAAATAAATTGTGATTTATTTCCTAATAGACAAACACACGACATCTGCAGAATACACTTAAAACAACACTTACTGGCATAAGGGAACAAAATAAATTGTCCTTGGTACGAAATAAATTGTCCTTTGCTTGCAAGCACAAGAAATGCAGTCTTGATTTAAAGGTCCTGTGGCCAGATCACAAGTTGCTGATCTAATATCTCAGCCACCTCAAGGAATTTCGTTAAAGTTCGTTAGAATTCGTTCCAGAGTCACCAGGGCTAATTAATTCTGAAGTTTGGGGCAAATCTTTGGTTACAGTGTTATTAACCCCTTCTCTCAGGGACAGGTTACTGCTGTGCTGGAACAGAGTCTTGCGTCTTTACATCATGGATCGAAAGTCACGAATCACACTGGGGATACCTCAGGAGCCACAGTTATAGGCTGGCCAAGGCTACCTCTAACATGTGGATCCAAACCCCTCGTGGGAACAATTTAACCCACCAATAGCCAAGTTGCCCACAGTTCATAAGACCGGGCAAAAAGGCTTCACCGTGTGCGTCAGGGTGACACCCATGCCACTTAGCATACCTGGGATACACCCATAAATTGGCGCCGCTGAGTCTGATTTCTGACCCAGAGGTGTCAATAGCCCGGCATCTGTTATACATCAGAATGCCGGACCTGTATACATTATGGGTCTCTGGGTCTTTTCATCCCTGACACTTCTTTAGACTGAGGGGCAGAAAATCAGCATGACCTCTTCGAAGTGTAGACATGAAAATACCCCCACCTCATTCCCCCATCTCACATCTGTATGTCCGAGAAATTCCTTCCCGGGCTTACAGAATACATCCTGCCTTACATTTAAAATCTGCAGCTTTTACACACTTTATTAAAACTTTATGTTCCGTTTGTGTTATAACTGTTATTTTTATATGTATGTGTATGTGGTGCTCTACTACTGTATACTTGCACCTCAAAAATCAGGTTTCTGGGTGCTTTCGTTCTCGAGTTAGAATTTCTAAATGAAAGGCCGGCTTCGAGACCGCAAGTTCACCTGGTTCTCACAGCAATTGACACAGTTCCCACGTCAATTGCCTTTCCGCATTTCAATTTGTGGAGTTAACGAGCAACGGATACATTGTATGGTAAAGTACTTGAGGTTTTAACCATAAGTAATGGATATCTATCTCACAGACAGCCCTTTAAACTTTTGCCACACTTTTCCAACCAGCGCTAGCGTTGGGTGCTCCTACGCCATCATGTGTCTGTGAGAGGGTATAGCAAGCAATGCATTTTGTCTTTTAACATAGCAAGCAGGGAATGTCCTGCAAATGGGGAATAAAAACGTCTGGGACTGGGCAACCACAGTAATGCATGGCAAACACGTTTAACCCCTTCACTCCCACTGCGGGTCAGGATTAATCAGCCGGGTATAACCTTTATTTTAGGCCTGATTAATCCTCCCCCCACCACACCTACTCATATACAGAATATTATGAGTAGAACTTGCTTTTAGAGGCAACTATTGCTACTATGTCCATCGATCTGCCAAACCATTTTAACTCGTATTGTTTTGTTTACATTACCGGTCTGATATCCTGAGCATATGATTGTCTCTTATAACACTATCTGTTCCTATTGGCGATTAGATGGTCATGCCTCCGTTTCTATGGAGCATAAAAACTCACCGAAAGAAACTGTTAAACATACTCCTCCCCCTTGAGCAAGCGACTTTACCTTGTGAAACTTGTCTTGATGTAGGACGTCACGGCTCGTGACGTCACAGGAGTTGCGACATCAGGCTTGCAGAACACGGCTTGTATATTGTAACAAACAAAATAATAGACAGCACACCAACATGTATGTGGAATAATAGGTGCAATGTGGAACAGGGAGGACCCTATTTCCTCCCAATCAACAATCTAGAAAATAATTGTTCCCAGCACACAAAAAATGGAAAAAAGAGAGGGGAGCAGTGAACCAAATGGTTTAATGAACAAAACACAAAGTGAATGAAAAAAAAAGAGGCAACAATGAGGGAGGAGGGAGGGAAGGGATGGGATGGGGTATGAACAAACGTAAAAAGTACAGGGGAAGGAGGGCGGCAACGTTTCAGGGTGTTAAACCCCTTCTTCAGGCCCGTTCCCAAAAGACACATGTATCTAATGGTACTTCCCTAATTCCTTTACCAGACTCCCCAAAAAAAGCACCAAAGAAAAGGGGCAATGGTAAATAAAGTATCATCACAAGGGTTAACACAAGTCCAAAGGACAATCCAGAATCCTCAGGCACACTAGTAGAAATCCATCAACAGTCCAGCAAGCTACACATAGGGCAGATGAATGTGCCTAAATACAGTAGGTGTAATAATGATCAATAGTCAACAGTAAGGAGCAACAGCATAAAAATGCTAAAGGTAACAGAGATAATTTAGCTATACAGACCAATCTTGCAACTGCACAGTATGCTGGTGAGAGTGTCCTGGGCTTTTTCTCCTGCTCCCTAGGTGCTGGAATGCTGCACAGACGGAGCCCTCTGAAATACGTCCTCCTTGTGACGTCAGACGCCGGCCCCACGTTTGCAATGCGTCGTGCTGATTGGCTGAAATTGCAACGTCAGTTCTTATTGGCCCATCGGTTGTTGATGATGCAGTGAGGCTGAAAGCGCCGGTGTGGGGGGAATCCTGGTCACCACACTGTGTTGCTATGGTAGCGGTGGACGCACTGCAATGCAGGGACAGACCGCATCTGTAGCATGCAGTCTCACCCGCAGTGTAGTCCAACGAGGTCCACATGGGGCAGCACAGGGGGTATGTGGAGAAATGCAAAGAGAAAAAGAAATGGTGAATGCATTGAAATACTGTAAAAAATTGTCAAAAAAAACATATATAAATACATATATAAATCAACTAATAAGATCCAATTGAGCTAATTGGATCTACAGTTCAGATGACCAATATAGTCCTAAATGCTGGAATGAAGTGTAAGAGAAGAGTAACATACAAGCAGATATAAAAATATAAGTGTACAGAAAACACCCACAATTGGGTACCCTTATGTGAAGAATATCACCACTCTATGCAATGAAGATGCCACCAATGGGACAAGTAGAGGTAAGGGAGACAAAAGTGTCCAAGGATTGATCACAGCAGACGATGGTGACACGTGGCACAACCGGTTGAGGGTCACACACTTCAAACATGGGCAACTATAGTCAGGGTGGGCAGATCTGTGGATAGAAAATGGGGTATGTTACTATAGGAGACAAGACTTAGGCAAAGGGACTGTAAGGGTAATGGGGTGCCAAGTGAGTAATAAAGGGGTAAGCCCCATTAGGCATCCCCTGTAACTGTCTGGAAAGTGAGGCGTTAATCAAAAATGTACCTGTAATACATATGTTCCACTGCTTCACAACCAAGATGAATGTCCCTTTGGTTAGCATGTTCCCACAGTTAGAGGGATTTCATGTATTTATATTCCGCTTCCTTCAGGGAAAAATGGGTTCTCTTTGCTAGATGTATATATTGTTCCAAATATAGGTGGTTGTACCTTTACAGTGTATGCACCAACCACATACACAAAGATCAGGTCGGGAGGGAAAGGGTTAATTGTATTTACAGGTTTTTGGCCCTTTGTTCCCCTTCCCTCCTTTTCAGTCCCCATTTGCAGCCTGTGCCATAGGCTGCCATTGGAGCTCCATACAATCCTATGGAGATTTCACATATTTGGGCCCGATACCCGACAAGACCTGCAGGTGGCACCCGAGAGGAGGAGCGGAGCTTCCCCATTGAAAGTGAATGGAGTAATATATTTCAATGCGGATTCCTCGAGTCCGACCTCCAGGAACGAGCTGGCAGCCAGACCGCAAAACAACAAAGTGGATACAATGTCTATGAAAGAGCTTGATCTCTCAATTGGCGTGGGAACTAGGCTGCGGTTGAGTTCACCACCAATTACCGTGTGAAACTTTTGTTCTAGCAATAAAATAATTTTTTCCCCTAGCCCATAGGAAACCCCTCACTCGACCCCAACTGGGTCCGACAGTCAATGGCGACGAGAAAGGGTCGCGCCGGCCATGAGGGTCCCACCATTGACCGCAATGGCGAGAAAAGCCGCGTGGCTTTTAAACACTAAGTGTAAGACAGTGTAAACTGAAAACCCATAACTTCGGTTCCATAGGGACCAGAGAGCTGGGATTTGGCCAGCATGCAGCCACTGCTCCGGCATGGCTGCATGGCAATTTCCAGCCCTCTCCCCTCAACCGAAAGGAGTAGGGTTAACTTTGAAAAGTGTGGTTTGCTCATTGACTCCAATAGTAGCGGAGGTCCCATTGAATCCTATGGCGGCACCGGCCCATGCATTTCCTATGGCGGCGCCGGCCCTATTGAATCCAATGGAAACAGTGAAAGGCAGTGATTTCTTTTAGATTGTAGCGGAGAATCCTGCATTAAAGTTAATAGGTGATTTTAACTTGGTTTTGTTATCTCCGGTTCTGGGGGTCGTGGAAGGCTATGGCGAGTGTCCTCCGGCATGAGGACCTGGCAAATTTCAGCTAGCTCAGACCCACAGAACTGATTATTTTAATATATGTATATATGTATAATATTAAAATGTTACTCTGCATCCCTGATATTTCTAAGCCCGCAAAAGCCACTGACCCAGAAGGAATGTTAAGGGCCACCGGCCATCAGGATGTCTGAGGGAGACCCATTGAACAAAGGCTCCCCCACCCTGATTAGGTATTCTAGGGTGGAGGAGAGCAGGACATGGGTACTTGTGTAAAGTGTTGTGTTTCACACCTCTGGTTGGAGTTTCCCGGGCTAGAATCCCAAATGGCAGACTAGGAGATGCCAACTTTTCAGTTTGGGGTGCAGGAAATGGGACTCTGACAAGAGGATTGTGCGCATGTGCCAGTTACCTGGGTGCAGGTACCAAAGTGCTTCCCACGTTAGCTGACGCAAGGTAATTGGGTACAGATAATTGTGAACCAATGTCTGAGACCCAATGTTAATGATAGAGCCAAAATCCTTTATAACTGATTGTCAGCTCTATGCCTAATGTTGTTCGTGTTGTTCGTGTCTTTGTTACTACATCTGAATGATACTTGATGCCTGATGAATTGCTAATCCTGTCCTGATTACTTCATTGACCCGTTCCCATGTAAGTGTCCATATTCTATGTGTTATTTGTACAATCCTGTGTGTTCACCTTATCTCTAAGGAATAAACTTTATTTATCATATCATAGTCGCATTCGATTCAACCCATTGATTTTTGGTGTTATATTATAACCCTGCACAAGCTCCCGTGACAGGGTCCAAACCGTATAAAGACGGAACAGACACAGTAGTAACACGATAGTGCATTAGAGATAACAACTCAGATCCATCTCCTTATTCATACCTTCAGGTGTCATGGTACCCAATCGCCTTATCCACTGTGTCTCCTTTTGAAGTAAAAGTTTACCAAGATTGCCGCCCCATCTGCTCTTATACACACCCTTAATTATATGAAATCGAAACTGTCTAGGATTGTGACCAGCCTGTGTGAAATGGTGTGCCACTGGTGCCTCTGGATCGCATCTCCGGATAGCTGTCTTGTGCTGGCGGATCCTGTCCTTAGCACATTGTGTGGTCTCCCCCACATATCCCAGTCCACATGGACATTTAATGAGGTAGATGACATTCTTAGATATACAAGTATAGAAGCCATGGATGTTAAATACATTGCCTGTGCGCGGTTGGGTGAACTTATTGCCTTCCTGCATACTGTCACACTGACTGCAGTTGCAACAATGGTAACACCCCTTTCTTGGAGTGCCCAGAATGGTCTAAAATTGTGTCGTGCCTCCTATATCCGCTTTAATTAAACTGTCCCTCAAATTCTTACCACGTTTGTACGAGAAAATGGGTCTATGTCCTAATACAGGTGAAAGGAGAGGGTCAGACTCAAACAAATGCCAGTGTTTGAGAATAATGTTGTTTACGCGACCACTGAGTGTACTATAAGTGGAGACAAATTGTATAGAAAATTGTCTTGAAGGTCTATTCTGCGAAGTATGATTAAATAGTGTAGGTCTCAAAATAGCATCAGCCTTATCCCGTTGTTCCTGAAGGAGTGTTTCTGGATAACCTCTGGCTCTAAATTTAGCTTACATTGTGTCCAAATTACCAGTAACCTTCTCTGGAATACTGATAATACGTGTAGCCCTGAGGAACTGGCTATGCGGTAAACCTTTAATTAACCCAGGTGGATGAAAACTCTCATAATGAAGTAAATTATTTATATCCATGTCTTTGGTATAGAGGTAAACAGCAAGGAGAAAAGAACCCACTAGTAGCACTCAATACCTACAATCAATGTAATATGAAAATCTGGTAGCCTTTAGATATAAACCCTGAAGGGTTTATATATATGTGTGTCCTTGTTGTAATTAAACACCCATAATTTTAATTAGTTTAGCATTAAAGATTATTTTTAAGATTTTCATATTACATTGATTGTAGGTATTGAGTGCTACTAGTGGGTTCTTTTCTCCTTGCTGTTTACCCATTTCATCACCCACAAGCACCTTACCCCTATACATTTACCTATGACTTAGCTGAAGCAGGGTTCACGTTTATAGTACTCTTTGGTATAGAGATCAGACTCGAGCTTGTTATTAATCAGCCTAATTGTCGTGTCTAAGAAATAAGGTGCACTAGTGTTGGTAATGGAAGTAAAGCCAATGGTCATATGAATCGATGTCCTTGATGAATGTGTCGAGTCCCACCGTGTTACCCGTCCAGATCATGAAGATATCGTCTATATATCGCACCCACATATGCACTGACATCACGAACAAAGGATGACTGAAAACAAACTTGTTCTCGAAGTCATTCATAAAGATATTTGCTTATGTGAGTGCGACATTCAACCCTATTGCGGTACCCTGACACTAAATATAAAAAGTATCCTCAAAGAGGAAGACATTTTCTTTAAGGATAATACCCAGTAGATCCAAGATGAGCATACGCTCCTTAGGTGTGAACAATCCGTGTGTCTCTAATGCGTTCTTAACAGACTCTATACCCTCATCATGGGGTATAAAGGCTGTTAATATCAAGTGTAGCCAGGATAACCATATCAGTAAAACTGGGGAACTTTCCTATCTTGCGTAGAAAGTGGGATATCCTGAATATAGGACCTAGAATAAACAACTAAAGGGCAGAGTAACTTATCCAAAAACACAGCAATAGGTTGAAAGAGAAACTCCGTCCTTGCCACTATTGGTCGCCCTGGTGGTTTAGCCAGATTTTTTTGAATCTTGGGTAAGGTATATAAGATATATAAGGCATAATGGGATCTTTCTTAATGAGGAAGTCTCTCTGTCTTTTGGATAGTACTCCCCACATATGCTAAATCGACAACTGTCAGAATCTTGCTGGCAACATCTGCCGTAGGAGTAATAGGACTGATTTTATAATTAGATACAACCGAAAGTTGCCTGAGAATCTCTTACCTATAGTCTACTTTGTCCATAAGGACAATGGCACCACCCTTATCTGCTGGTTTAATCACAATGCTCTTATCTTTTTCAAGCGCCTGGATAACCAGCCTATCCTTTTTCGAGAAGTTAGACTTGGTATAGTGATGTTTTTGCTTTGCAAGTGTTCTGATGTCTTTTTGAACCAATGTGATGTAAGTTTCAATGCAGTAGTATGATTTAATGGTGGTGGATTGAAACAACTCTTAGGTTTACAGTGGACTGTAAGTAAGTGAAATGGCCTTGCCTGCCGTGTCGAAAAAGTGAAAGGTGGAAGCCTTTTCCAAACCAAAGCCAAAGCAAATGGCCAATACTAATAAAGAAAACCTTCTGACGTCTCCAAAGGCTAAGAAGCCTGGGCCTTATTATGTCAAGAAGAAATTTGCTAATGTAGAAAGTACGCAAAACCAATGGAAGCCACCCATCGACGATGCTGCTCTCCCGGGAACCCCCATGCCACCTGCTCCTGCACCCATCGACGATGCTGCTCTCCCGGGAACCCCCAGGCCACCTGCTCCTACACCCATCAATGCAGGAGGGTGGCATGGATGTGACCTTCACCCTTCCATCACCAAACGCACCCCCTCCGTCTAAAGACTATGTGTACATGTATGCCATTGACGAGGATGACATTACAACACCGTCAAGACCACGCTAGAAGATGACAACACAGATAAGGTGAATAAGACAGGAGGAAAGCATACTCACAGACCAACTACCCTCACCCGCTGCCACAAGCACACCCACTCCCAGAAGCACACCCGCTCTGAGAATCACACCCACACACGCTTGCATTGAAACGGTGCCCGACATCAGCTTGCGCGACCTGCCCCAGCAAGTAAGGGAGAAATATACGGTTGCAAGTGCTGGTATAGCCCAGGGATATGCCATGTACATCTTCAAATACCACGTCAGTTATGAGGTGTACTGCGGGTTGACCCACAACATGAATTAAGAAGGGAGTCGTGTCAAAAAGGCTCTTCCTGAAATTTTAAGGAGAACAATTGTGGAGGAATTGTGGCGCTATTTTACAATTAACGATCATTTAATGAGAATCGTGAGAGACTCCATAAATGGCATTTTGAGCCACACAAGGGCTCGTCCCTGGAAGGACAGACTGGTGGGAATCGGATTCGCTGCGTGATTGTTCGTCTGTTCAAATATTATAAATAAATGTTTTTACTTACTCCAAATAAATAATAAAAATGTTGATTATTTTAAATTGTTTCATTGTGTCACCTTTTATAAAAAAAATACAGTGTTTCTAAAACATTTCTAAACACTTTCTAAAGGCTACCAGAATTTGCATGAATGGCTCGGGTGGGGTGGGGGGGGACTGTTATTGTCGAAGTGTGTGCAGGATTAGTTAGCAAACACAAGAATTTTCATGAATGGCTCGGGGGGGGGAGATTTGTGGTGTCTCTTGTTCACATAAACGCATGCACATAAATGTGATGACAGGCATATGCGTTTCAACAAGGTTCCATGAGACATACTGTACTGTATACTGTAGGCATGTGCATTAAATCAAAACAGTATTAAAACAATACATACAGGTATAGAATACACATACTGTATAATAAATACATACTGTATAGCATAAAAGATAATATTTTTTTATTTTTGAGGTTTATTATGCTGTACGTAAAAAAGTATTGTATACTGTATGAAAACAGCAGCATACTGTTTAAGGTTTTCTATAAAGCTCACAGCGATTCTATCCTAATCAATAAAAATGGCACTGTCACTAAATTGTTGCCTCCAGTACTTGGATTTTAAAATCATATTCCTCAATGCGCAAGCAATGTTACAAAAAGCGATATTATCCATCGAAATCCCTCCATTTGCCGTTCTCAGCTTGTTCACAAAGTTTCTTTTCTGAGGAAAAATAAAATTATTACTGACACTTTAGAACAGATAGTACAGATAGATTGTTCTATTGTTCAAAATTTATACCATAATGTTTTAACTCCAAAAAATAAAACAAAGGTGAATATTTTTTTAATTGATTCATTGTTTCATTGTGCAACCTTTTATAAAAATGTCAGTGTTTTCTAAAACATTCATTAAGTACTGTATAACATTTCACATACTGTAATGGTTGGTTAAAATGAGTTGTACCCTAAAGAAGTTCCAACATTCAAACCCCACAATAATTTTCTCAGGGGGCGTCTCTTGTTCACATACAAGCATGCGCCTAAATTTAAAACTCATGCATATGAGTTTTAACAAGGTTCCAATGAGACATACTGTACAGTACGCGCATGCGCCAAGCTGTCCACCAATTGTTTAGTATCTACTGTAGAAGCTGCTCAGCCAATGATATTGCTGGACTACATTTTCTCGAATTGTGACTAAAATAATAGAACTAAATAACCATAAGCAAAGCGATTAATTGCAGGAGAACGGACTGATCTGCAGGACATCGCTTGACTGTGTGCATAATGTATTGATATTTTTTAAAAAGAATAAAATACGGCAGCTGTACTGTACCCTCACCATAGATTTTGCCAATCGGTTGGTGCCGAGCCACTGCCACCAGTCCCGTATTCTTGATTATACATGTAATTGACAAGTGACAGCGGGCCTGCTATACCTGTAGTTGAGAGCTGATGAAGCTGGAAATCTTTTTGGTACATTCAAGCTTGCTGGTATCTGTACGTGAAATCTTGCTCAGGCTGCAGGTATCCTGGCGGGGACTGATAGCAAGGGTTGCCGGTCACCAGGTTTTCATTAACGCTTCGACTGTTATTGTAAGCTGGTGCTGGCGCAGGCGCTGGCGCTGGCGCTGGCGCTGTTCCATTGCTGGCCGGGAACTGATGAATTTTAGTTGGTTTTGAAGTCTCCATGATCAAAGATACTGGAAAAATCTGGCGCAACACACCAATATCCTAACTCCGGGTGCAGGAGCAATACGAAAAAAAAACACGAATCAATACATAACTTTTTCCTTATTGCACGCTTCCACACACGAGCATCTAGTGAAAAATTTTAAAAATCATAATTTGAGATAAAATATTGATAAATTTGACCAACTGTGGCCATATTATCATCTGCTGCATTAATTGCGGACCATATTAAATAAGCGTACGTTATGTCGGGCTTTTTGCACATGGACTGCGGCGGTGTACTCATTGCAGGACAGGAGAAATCCAGTACAGTTATGTAAAAAATGACACTGTGCATTGAGTTTTTATTATGAAACTCCTAAATTGATACAGTATTTTAACTTCTTCAGTACCAAGGTCAATTCACAATGGACCACTGTGGTTTTTTTTAAACACCTGCGAGTAGATACATTTCTATAGCACATTAGAATTCATTACAATTCATGAATATCTGCCACCTGGCGGATACGCGAAGAATTGCCCACAATTAAATCCGAACCATTATAATTAAACAGATCAACCGCAGATCAGCCGCAGGTGCTGGGCAGTGTGACTGCGGCATGAATGCGGCATGAATGCGGCATGAATGCGGTGAAGCGCGGGGAATTTAGAAAATGCAACTGCTAAGCCCCCGAGAAGTTTTAAAATAAAAGCTGCCACTGCAGTATTTTGGAGACAGTGTATCCAATAGCTATATACATTGCCAATACATTTTTTCCTATTTGATAGATCACAGCTAAATGTAACAAAGGAATTGTATATTGTACAGCAACATAATACACATGCTATTTTTATCCTTACAGACGAGGCCACGATTATCCTAATGCTTGCTTTAAACTAGCCAGGCTACATTCATGATATGTTCTGGGCTAGTTTGAGGCACATTTAAGGCATTTCTGCATTGACAAACGACCCATAGGATTAACACAGCAGGGGTCCCTGGCTGTCCAATTCAGTTTGAATGGGACTGCCAGGACCCCCGCTGTTAATCTGATAGGCCATTAATCAATGCAGAAATGCTGGGGCTAGTTTAAGGCATGATTAAGGCATGTATTTTTACAATTCCTGGGTCTTTTTGGTGAATGCCACTGGTTTTTGTTAGAATAATCGTAGTCTCTACTGTATATACTGGTTACATTCAGTTACACATCCTTTACCAACCAGGTAACTGTTATAACCAATATCATCTTTTCCAGCATTATTGGAGATACAGCATGTATACATCACACTTTACACATGATGTCTGAGTAGTTAGGTTGGGCATAATTTACATGGACATGCATACTAATGTACACTTTGACAAGTCCAGTATATCCCAAATCTCCTACACTACTCCAACGCCTCTACAGGGATTTTATTCTAAATACTTTTATTTCACTGTATATATTAAAGACTGTGGGGCTTATGCAGAGAGCTACTTTAATGAAAGCCGCAACGGCAATAAAGTCGCCACATTATTGCCGTTTATGTTCGCCGTATGCAGGATACTCCGTTACCCCTGTGAAAACTTAGGGGCCTATGCAGAGAACTGCGAGAATGGCCATTCGCCAGACTTAAAACTCTCCATGTTTTTGGCGGATTCCCCTCGCAGTATGCAGGAAGGTGCGCATATCTGTGAGAGGAATCCGGCAGAGAGATGGCGAGCCCTGGCCAGAATGTCTCCGCTGGCGAGATCTGTCAGCAGAGAGCGAGATCCGCCTCTCTCTGCACAAATCTCGGCAGCAATAAAAAAAATGTGTACATATCAATAGGATTGCTATTGTAGATGTGCAGGGGGTCTCCGGGGATGAACCGTGTTGGTTTTATGTCCGGGGACCGCCTGCTTCCTGAGATACAGGCCTTGTTATGAGGTGCCGGTATCTCCTATGCATTGAGATAGCCCGATGTTGTGACGCGGGACATTTCCATTCATAGGAGATACTGGCACCTCATAAAGGTGAACAAATAGAAAAAATAAATAAGTGTGCACTAAAATATATACTTAATACAAAGTGTTAATTGTGATGTCAATTTAAATCAAAAAAACACACCCCACCATGTGGTAAAGGTAAATAAATATATACCAATGTAGATGAGCGTCTTCTGCTGTGTAAAGGGTAGCCCAAGACCCTAGAATCTAGTAACAAAAAAACAAACAAAGCGCACAACACTCATCGTGAAAAATGTAATAAACTATGTTTATATATAAGGTGTTTCAAGGTTATGCGTACATCAAGATAGATTAATCAAGCATAGAGCCACAGAGTGGCAGTTACCAGCGTCTGCAACCAGGAACCACCAGAGCTTCACTCTCCTTTCCACCTACAGGTAGGTGAAATGCCAGATAATTGATGACTCTGCCACAGTCTCAATGTCCTGTAAATAGCGTCAATACGCTTAGTGGATCCTGGGGAGTGGTTGTCCCTTGCTCGCAAGTAGTACACAGGTTCCTCTGCAGACCTCACAGTGTTTCCCGATCAGTCAGGCAGCGTGACGGCGTGGTCCCATAGGCCCTTCTGTGACGTCAGAGCGCCCGCTCTGCTTTGAGTAACAGCGTCTGCCAGTAATGATTCTGAGCTCACTTTGCAGCCACAGAGGCAGGCAATAGCGCGGCAGAAGAGGAAATCAACTCGGTGTTCAGCAAACCGTTTGACAACAATAAAATACACCTTGGAATATGAATAATAAAAGTATATAGGTTGAATGGTATCTCTCCTTGCACGTGTACTACTTGCGAGCAAAGGACAACCACTCCCCAGGATCCACTAAGCGTGTCGTGGAAACTAAATGAACGATCTCATTGGCTGTAGTCCCATGTGACGGCGCCATTTTGGTTTTGTTGACGTCATGTTAAAGGTAAATGAAGCACAGCCATTCTGATTGGCTGGCTTCATATCCTTTAAATGACGTCATCATTTGTGTTAGCCGTATACAAAATCACATTCTTTTCACGGACCAATCAGGACCGTGAGAACCATTTGATGCAAAATGTGATGTCATAGGCCTATAAAAGCCTATGTCGTCTCATTTTCCAGCTTGACGCCGTGGGGAGAGGACCTCCCCTCAGAAGAAGATGGACCTGTGTCACAGAAGAAGAAGCCAGAAGACCCCGAAGACCCCGCAGAAGGTGAAGAAGACCCTGAAAAGAAGACCACAGACGGTATGGATTATAAAGACAAGAAAGGTGACACCACATTGGATTACAAAGGTTTATTATTTTATGGGTTGCTGGTTCCTGTCTTTGGATTTGTTGCAGACATAGCGGTTTCCCCTGAAGTCGGTCATTGGTCATCTAATGGTAAGTAAAGTCAAGAAATGTATTTTATTTAAGGTGTATTTTTTTTTTCCTGTTTGCTTACTATTGTGTGTGTGAAATGTTATCTAGATTTACTTTTCTCATTTAACATGATGATGATTGGGTATATGTTGGGACCCTGCCTTAATGGTTTAATGTGGCTTATTTGGTGCATTAAGATTGTGTACGATCGTGTTAGTTAGAAATAAATTAGTTTTTGCAATGGTTTTGTGTTTGCATAGCAATCTTAAATAGTATTGTCCCCAAGGGACAGACGGTAGGCCTCCCGTGTGTTGGGGGTGATGGTGGTTATGCCTCACAGGGGTGGGTAGTGGGGGTTGTGCTTAGCCCTTCAGAGTGGTGGGTGAGGATGGGTTAACCCCTTAATGATGGTAGCGGTTAATAACCACTACGGTAATTAAGTGGTTAGGGGACATAACATTGGCTACTGTTATGCTTATTTATTTCAAAGTATTTCTGTGTGTTTTACTTATTTTTTGGGTGCACAGACTTTATACTGCAGCCAAGCGGGGACCCCTGCGGGAATACCCGAGGACCAGGCTATAGTGTCATTGCTGTGCATGCCAAAAATTATATGGAACTGAAGGGGTTCCTTGTGTATTTCTTTATATATATATATGTAAGGATGTGTTAATACACCGTGTATGTGTGCATTGTACGGCGGGTTCCGCACCGGCAAGTTGGTACAGGGCGCCGCCATATTGTTGCGCAATGTTGCGAGGTCACTGGTCTAGAGGAAAGGTTGTGCATGCGCTCTGGACGCGCGTGAACAGCGAGCCAATGAGAAAGGGCTCTGTACTGAACTATAACCCCCGCGAACCCTGGAGGAGTCATCTGATGCTAGGAGCCAATGAACAGGCTGGGTTGGTAGGGGAGGAGAACAGGAAGCGTGGGAGAGAGACCACGCTAGCAGAAGCGAGTTGGACAGTGCAAAAACGGGTAGTGCGAGAGCAGGGGGTCCGTGACCCGCCTGCCTAGGCCAGACACTATCCCCAGGTCCATACTGCTGCGGCCGAGTTTATTCGAGCATTTGCCCATTGTCGGCCACAGCAGTAACCTGGTGCGTGCCGGAGGGTGCCGGGCGCGCGCCGAAGCCTCGGAGGAGAGGCCCGCCGATCGGGGCTTCCCCCTCTCCTCACCGGGTCCGCCGGGTCCCCCGGAACGTCCCGCCGCCGTCCTCACATCCGCGCGACACCAGGGCTCCCTCGGGGAGCCCTGGGCACGCGTACAGGCGGCACAGGCACCCGATGACGCGTGACCACGCATCGGTGATGCGCGGCACGCTGAGGGAGTGCGGCTCGCAAGCCGGGACATATCCCGGCTTGCGGAATGAGCCGTACTCAAATAAAGTGTGCCGCCTGTGTAGGAGTATTCCCCACGTCACCGTAGGTTGCGGTACTGTAGGGACGCCCATAGTGGACAGATATTGTCACCTTAGAAAGACCTCAAGCGCACGGAGTTGTGGACGGATACTGCTGTCTGGGCTCAGATGGTGGAGCCGTGCGGCATCGGAAGGTCAGGGCCGGATGCGACGGACCCTTTGAGAAGAGGTGCGGTCACCGCCGTGACCGGGAGGTACTTTGTATACAGCAAGTGCACCGGTCATCAGGTGCTGATCCCGCCTTAGTATTAACTTTGACAGACACTAGCAAGTGGCTAGCGGATAGACAATATTCTACCTAAGTTTCACAAGGACATACTCTATGAGAGCGTGGCGGAGCCACGGCTGTACAGGACGATATTCCCCTCGGGGTGTGGCCGAGCCACTTTAGTATAAGAGACAGTTATTATGTGTTATGAGTGATGTCAATGTTATGATATACCTATATATATATATATGCATGTTATGTGATCAGTGAGGCGCCACAGACAAACGTAGTAAAGATTGGTTGCCCCGAAATGTATGGTATGTTTCTTGCCCAGGATAAATCTTTCATAATGGGGATCCTGGGTAAGTGGAGGCGCTGCGCTATGTAAATGAGTGAGTATTACCCCAGGCTCCCAGCTAGCGGAGGCTCTGATCTCCTGGAGCCACAGGTGTTAGACAGCGATCAGTAGTCCCTTAGGTAGGTGTCCAGAAAAAGGGCTACATATATATATGCAGGGATGGGTGCAGTGTGTAATAGCCCCCACAGTGGTTGTTTATGGGTTGCGGGTGGGTCGCTTGAGGGCTTAACCCATTTATAACTGTTACCGCTATGGTAATGAAGGGGTTCAGTTGACCCGCAACCCCCCCGGAAACCATAAACACCCCAAATTCCTACTACCCCCGTAATCCACTGCCGCTCCCCATAGAAAGCATGGTAATGGATGGTTAACCCCTTCATTACCTTAGCGGTTGCCCGTGAAGGCAATGAATTGGGCTGTTAATGCATTATTCCTGCTTCGGATGCATGCGGGGGGGGGTGGCTTCGGTGCTGATATTACTGGGTATCAGCTCTGGAGCCCCCCTGCATCAATCCGAGGCAGGAAAAGGGCCCGATTTTTTTCCTATGTCACCTATCGCCGCTCAGCACCAGCTTCTTGCCAACTTTTGTTGGTGGAGTGATTTGGAGAAAATCTCTCCATTTTATAGACCCGATCAGCGCCGAGATGCTGATCAGGGCTACTAGAATACGGCGGATTTTAAAACTGGAGAAATATTGCTTCTCGCCACCCATCTGGCGAGTTTGTTTTAAAGAAACCAAAAATCGGCGGATTTTAATCATATGGCCAGTTTCTCGCCATTTCAGGATTTGCTATGGGCATATTTGGCAAATACATTGCGAGATAAGGCTTCTCGCAGCTCTCTGCATAGGCCCCCGTGTCATCCATTAATAATTGATGTAATAAAATTTTATTATTTTATTTTAATTAACTAAACTGGTCCAAACCATTTACAAAAGAGCCACAACAGTATATTACCTGAAGGACTAATTGAGTCACATAAACATCCTTATATACTATAGAGTGCATACAATTGGAGGATCTTTTCTGATCCTTCTTGGATCAATCTTTTTTCAAATGTTAAAAGACCTCGCAGAGTTAATAACATTGGCTCAATTGATCCCCCCACTGACACCAATAAATATAAGCCTGTCACGGAAGACCAGGTTTATCATACCTTTTTATACCGGGATCACTGAGTGAGCAAAGCAATGAGGTAAAATAAATTGTCATTTATTTCAGGAAAAGACATACACACAATGTAACACAATTTACAGAGTTAACTCTCTTACTGGGAATAGGGGCTAACGAATAAAATAGTCCTTTAAGAGACGTGCAGAGGTACGCAATGGAGACCGTTTTTAAAGTGAAATTGAAATAAGTCTTTATTTCCTGTTCCTTTAAATAGCACAGCAAACAGAAATATACAAAAACAACAAACACCAATCCCTGTGTAAGGGCTAACTTACTTCCCCAGTCTCTTTCTGCAGGCTGGAGGGATAATCCCATTACCATCCTATTCCCCCAAAGTATCACGATATACCTTAAAGCAGGTGGCCCTTCATGTCAGTCTCTGGTAGGTTCCTGTGTCCCTGTGTCCAGGAATATAAGTATCTCAGCAGAGCCTTTCTGCTCAAGACCTCTGAAGGAACCTTGCCCTACTAATAGGGTTGGAAGCTTCTGTGACTGGACACACACACAGCACCACACTGCTGCAGACTCCCCGGGAAGCTTTGGCACCACGCCCTGGCACTGTTGATCTCCAATCTGGTAGAACGTACGGGCCCGGGAAATGAAGGAAATGAGACAAAATACAAGCCAGGTTTCAAATTCCTTTGTCTCATATATTAAGCATAGGGTAAAGATTTTTATACAGAAAAAAGAAAGGTTTGGTTAGAGGCGTAACGTAGGTGTAACCTGGGCGTGATTTAGATTAGAGGCTTGATATATGGGCAGGACATATTACTGGAATGATCTCGGGTGTAATTCTCCAAATACAGGCACTATCTGAAATACATAGCCTTTTCATTGTCTATGTTATCAAGAAACCTTGAATTTCTCTAGCAACTATGTGAGGTGATCTGCCTCTCTCAGATAACTATTCCATTGTTTACTGACCAAAACAGCAGGAATCTGACAACACAAAAAAATATCTTAGCAAGGCAAGAGGAAATGTATTTTGGCAGAAACTGAATACATAAGAAATTATATTTCAGCAAAAGGCTGACTACATAATCTTAGCAGGCCATTACAGACAAAATGGATGGTTTAACACAAATGCAGCTTCTGGCCTTACCTACTGTTCCTAACAACACCCTCCTTTTGTTCTCTAAAGAACAATACCCTTACTTGGTACTCCTCTATGACTAGGGCCTTGTAGTGACCAATAGAGTCATATATATATAACATTAAACATTTCTGCAGATAAGGAAAATGGCTTATGTCTCAATACGTCACATAATTTAAGGGTCAGCTATTTGTGAGAATTGGTGGGGGCTAATTTCTACTAGGAGCGATTGCACAAACATCCTTCTTGCACGCATCTTTCATACTGCATTTACTCAGAATGGCAAAACGGACAAAATTGCTGCTACGGTCAAAATTGCTGACTTGTTATCCTTTCCTTGTGGTTGACTCATGCCCTTTGGTGACCTTCCACCTTCCTCATAGCCAATCTTCTCAGTCCCCTCTTATCCTTAAGAGAAAGTCTATTTAAAGAACAGTTAACCATTTCATAGTCCTGCTGGACCAAGATGTCCAAGTTTTGCATAACTTAATTCCTTCCCAGCCATTATATCGGCCCAGTTGACTTCTTATTCGGTCTCTTCTTCTGGGGGACTGGCGACGTCATCACCGAAAAGAGGTATAGCGTTGGTGGGGGATTGCAGTGTACTTCTGGACCAAAATTTGCTGTACTTAACACATAGAGAGTAATGAGTGGGACAGACACACATACAAAAACATTCACTAACTTTGCTTCCAGAGAACTAATCCAACCACCAAGTCCCGATGGTTCCTGAGTCCTGGATAAATACACAACTTTGCGCTTTAACTAGGGCGCATACATACCCCCCCCCCCTTTGAGGCTAAAATATAGTCTAGATCTATTCCATTCTGTAAGGCCATTGATCTAAACTAAACCTATTCAATGGTTAAATGAGTAAATGGCTGTGGTTGTATGATTGAGGATATCCCTGTAAACCTGTCATACAGTAACCCAACTCCTACATTTGGGAATAAGTTCCCCGAAACTTGTTCTTCCCATAGACTATTTTTTTAGCACTTGTGTATTGGGTGTCTCTCTCCTGTTTCCAAGTCTACCTGTGAGCAATTAACATAACCGTGTGTTTGACTGATAAAACATCCTCCCACTGGGATATCATTCTGCAGGGAGATTCTATTAATCTATAAATCCAAACAAAATAAACAGAGTTAAGCAAATAATACCTTATACTATTTTTGTCATCCTTATGGGACGCCACTTACACAAACATAATGGAGCATACATGGTAACTGAAAAATAATAAAAACCTGTAAAAACAGTAAAAATTCAAAGTTTGTGTGTTGAGGCCTGTACTTTTGCCTGTGACCTTTCCCCCTTGATGATTAGTGGTCAGGGAGTATAATGCCCATCAAAACACTAATTTGCAGGCGCTGTGTGTTTGTCTTTATTAGCTGTTTGTGCCGAGGCTGGCACTATTTTGACGTGCGTGATGTGTATCCATGATGATAATTAAGCAAACTTTTACTGCAGTGCTGGTGGTGAGTAGTATTTAAATGGCCTTTTCATCTGGGATGAAGAGCGTGCTTGCATAGAAAATGCTTGACCATTAACCCGTCTCGCGTAGGTGCACATTCAGCTTTGACCTGTGCCTAGAGAGACTCAAAAAATATATTAGTTGTATGCAATACTTATTAGTTGTTTTATTACCAATAACATGGTCCTTAATTCGTTCCTTTGATCTACTGATAGTCATAAGTCATCCCATAAGTGTCTCATAGGGAGATAATTTATACCTAGAAATAAATTCTTGTATTAATATGGTTACTACTGTCTTAGCATCCGCATATAAACAGAGGTATACCTTATTAACGCTCCTCAAATTTCAAACTAAGCAACCAATGTGGACTTGACTTCGCTACAATCCAAGTTCCTAAGACTTGGTACCTCAGCCTGTGCCAAACCAATTGCTTCCATAATCAACTCTATCCTGTATGCAGGCCATATCCCTAAGACCTGGAAAACTGCCAGAGTTGTCCCAATCTTCAAAAATGGGGACAAAAACACTGTCTCAAACTACAGATCAATCTCTCTTCTCCCAAAACAGACTTGCTCTCATTCATACCTACAGTAACTGCCATCTGCCATCTCCTCTGATGCAAATGGTGTCAACCTTTTAGTCATTTAATACTAACTTACCTTAAAACTCGCCCCACAAATCAAACACCCCAACAGCCTGCACTCATGGCTATTTTCCCACACCCACAGTCACTCCTGGCTTTAACTTCAAACACTCCACTGTAACTATTCTGCTAAAAATGTGAAATGCCTTGTATATAATATATACCCTGCTCACTTATGCAACTGCACTTGCAACAATGCATTACCTGTCCTTTAACTCTACTGCCGCGGCCCCTTTAAACCTCCAACATCCCCGTAAAAATTCGGGGAGGTTTTCCATATCTCGCGGACTTGGCCGCGTGTCAGCCGCATTGTCTAACATTGAAAGAGCCCGCGGCGCCCAAAACGGCCGGCATCTGCCCGCGATTTAAAATTTCGCGGGGAAACGGCCGCAGAAGGTTAAAGGCAGCTGCCACTGTATGTCCTGGACACACCCAAATATGAATAAATGGTTGCAAAATTATAAAGTTGGCAGATATGATATATCCCTCAACATAGGGACGGCTTGCTACCTGCTTTGCTGTGACATCTGCAAAGGTATATTTTTTTTACCAAGAGCCTGTCAGCCCTGTTAGTAGTATAGGCAGCAACCTTTATTACTGCAAGAGCTCTTGGAGTTAACATTGCTTCAAATAAATTCCGAACCTGCTGTGCATTATGTATTGTCAACAAACATATCAAGTTCTGGATCCTCTATAGGGATCTCAAAGAGTCCTTCCCTACCCTATGTATCTCCCCACTTTTGTTCATATATTATCTATATACTATGTGAACAAAGATGTAAACATAGTTATGAAAACAGGTTGCTTGATACTGTATATAGCTAAATTAAACTGGTAAATAGATTTGTATGTGTAGCGACTATACAAATATTTACTGCTTGTGTTAAAAGAAAAGGGTCTTTTAACATCTGTGGCATTATCAATAGTAAACCTGTAAATATAAGAAAAACCCTGAAATCCTGAGCAGGAGATTTCCTTTTAAAATAGACAAATGATTTTGTATAGGACTTCACACTAATTTCTTGTAATATAATCTCTTTGCGAAGTGCCAAGCACACGGCCAGATTTATATTTTTAATGACACTCTGCATTATTCATTTGACTAAAAATATTTTCAAAATATCCCGGACAGTAAGCCAACGAGCTTTCCTGGGCATATCGCCAAATGACCCTGAACAGACAACACACCAGCCTCTCCACAAACCAACTATCAATCACTGGACTAGAACATCAACGCCGAGTTAAAAAAATGGAGCTTCTTCCACAGCCCCAAAAACCACACTCTTTATGGCCTCTCAAAAATTAAACAACGGGAATTTTATACCAATAGGTCAAATTACTTTATAAACACAAAATATATTCCAACAAGAGCATGCTACATTCTTCCACTCATTCCTCTGAATGCCTTCTGAAAGAAATCTCATACTTTTGCAAACTTCCTTCACTACAAATTTATGCTATCCTGTTTCAACTCTGCCCTCTCTTAAACTAAACAAAACTATTTCTCTCCATTAATCAATCTCTTCAAACATGCAACAGTTATACCATGACTCAAAAACAGCAAGCTTGACCCTACCTGTCTTGTATGGTTTCTACACTACTTATTTAACGGAGACAATTCTTACTAAAATAACTCATGACCTCCACCCTGCTAAAGACAGATGTCATTACACTCTGCTCATACTGTATTACTCAACCTCTCAGCAGCATTTGCCCCACGGACCATCTTCCACATTACTGTTGAAAATACAATTATTCATTCAGTAGTCCAAGCACGCTGCTTAGGGGTCACACTTGACTCCTCCCTTAATATTACTTTTATGTCTGGATCACTTATTCCATGACCTATTACCTTTACTATTTGCTACCTATATGATTACCACGTGCACTTCTCCTGTGAAGCGCTATGCATATTAATGGCGTTATATACATATATAATACAATATTTAATTCAAACAGTGTTTGTGTGCTTTTAAAAGCATTTTTAAACAAAAACATTTCCAAACATATCCTAATCCTGTAGAAATAAAATTGAAATGTGTTTTCTTACTGGTTACACAATACATGACACACAACACAAAAACGTCTCTCATACTGTACACAGCCAGCCAACTTCAGAGAAATAACAAACAGACGAGAAAATATTTCAAAATTACCTTGTTCTCATAAATAAACTGCTTAAGCACAGAGCTAGTTAATTTTAATGTGAATGCTGCATATTCTTTAAACTGGAAGGGAGAGGCTGTGACCCGCCTTTCATTAAGATAGAAATATAGCAAACGGAAAGAATGTGTCCAGTTTAAAAAGTCTTTGTCTGGCCAGGACGAAAAAACCCTTCAAACTATCACCAGGGACAGAGCTGAATATATACTCATTCTTTCCGTTGTGATACATTTCTATAATTGGTGTACACCTTTTAAAACCTTTTAAAAATTTCAGCATGACCTATACACAAATGATAATCAGCATGACCCACAGTATCTTTCACACAAGAAATCATTCTGGAAAAATTAATCAGGATTTTAAACAAACTTTTTCCATGAGGTAGCGTGTTTTTTTTCACAGGGACTTGCACTCTGAGCCCCCACGGGCAAAGCAGCGGTTCCCTGCTTTTGACTCTGATAGGGGCATCTCTCTGCCAATGACCAAAATTACGACAGTTAAAACAGGCACCATTATTCTGAGCTCTTCTTCCTGATTGATTTCTGGGACCAGCATAAACCATTAGTAGCTTATAGAAAAACAGATAAATTATGATAAATAAATGCAGATAAGTAATAATAGAATACTTATACTTACATAATATACAATGGTCGTTCACCCAGATCAGAGATGACAGTCCAGTCATGCACAACATTTTCTGGACTCTAACCAGCAAAATCTTGTTACAAAATTCTCTGGACTTGAACCAACAACATTTTGTCAATGGGACTCAAACCCAATGGGACTCAAACCCAATCCACAGTCACAATTTAGGTCACAAATTCCCAGAGGGAATGAGATAATGTAAAAATCAATTACATATACTCACGCCTTTGTGAATTCCACTTCTGGACACCAAACTGAAGGAACCTTGCCCTACTAATAGGGTTGGAGGCTTCTGTGACTGGACACACACACAGCACCACACTGCTGCAGACTCCCCGGGAAGCTTTGGCACCACGCCCTGGCACTGTTGATCTCCTATCTGGTAGAACGTACGGGCCTGGGAAACGAAGGAAATGAAACAAAACACAAGCCAGGTTTCAAATTCCTTTGTCTCATTTATTAAGCATAGGGTAAAGATTTTTATACAGAAAAAAGAAAGGTTTGGTTAGAGGCGTAACGTAGTTGTAACCTGGGCGTGATGTAGATTAGAGGTTTGATTTATGGGCAGGACATATTAGTGGAATGATCTTGGGGCGTAATTCTCCCAATACAGGCACTGTCTGAAATACATACAGCCGCGGCCCCTTTTATTCTCCAACATCTCCGATTTTTTTTGTGATTTTTTTCAGAATGCCACGCACTTCACTGCACTTCACCAAGTTCATGCCGCATTCTGACTGCATTTATTCCGCATTCATGTTGCATTCACACCCGCGGTTGATGCGCGGTTGATGTGTTTATTGATAATGGTTCGGATTTAATTGGTTGCAATTCTTCGCGTATCCGCCAGATGGCAGATATTCATGAATTGTAATGTGCATGCGCTTCAGTAATGTGTCGACTTGCAGGTGCTCCATTGTAAATTGGCCTTGGGACTGAAGAAGTTACAATAATGTATCAATTTAGGCTTTTCATATTAAAAAATGCATGCACAGTGTCTGGTGTTTTATTGTCCCGAGAGTCCCGACATGAGTGCACCACCGCAGTCCTTGTTCCAAAAACCCGACAAAACGTATGCTTATTTAATATGGGCCGCGATTAATACAATAGATGATAAGATGGTTCCAGTTGGTCAAATTTATCAGAATTTTCTCGAAAACTACTGCTGCGGCAGCATTTATTCTAACAAATTACCGTTTTTTCCCTGGCTTGTTCCTGGAATGCGACGCTCTTCACCTGGCGCATGCCGCGTTCATTTTGCGTTCCCAGCCACGAGTCATGCCCGGCTGACGCACGGTTGATGCGTTTATTGATAATGGTTCGGATTTAATAGGCTGCAATGCTTTGCGTGTCCGCAAGATGGCAGATATTCATGAATTGTAATGCGCATGCGTGTCAGTCAGCAATGAGTCGACTTGCAGGTGTTTCATTTAAAAAAGATACCACAGTGTGCTATTGTAACTTGGCCTTGAGACTGAAGGAAGAAGTTGCAAAAATGTATCAATTTAGGCTTTTCATATTAAAGAAAGACAAAGACCAGTTTCGGTTACAGTATTCTCCAGAGACCCTCCCGCTATGAGTGTTCAAGTGCAGCCTGCTTTCCAAAAACCCGACAGAAGTTACGCGTATTTGATATGTGCCGCGATTTATGCAACAGAGGATAAGATGGCAACAGTTGTTCAAATTTATCAGTATTTTATCAAAAACTATGACTTTTACAAATTTTCGCCAACTCCTCATACTGCTGCGGCCGAGTTTATTCGAGCATTTGCCCGGTCTCGGTTGCAGCAGTAACCTGGCGCGCGCCGGAGGGTGCCGGGCGCGCGCCGAAGCCGCGGAGGAGCGCCCTCCGATCGGGGCTTTCTTCCTCCGCTCGCCGGGTCCGCCTGGTCCCCCGGAACCCCCTGCCGCCGTCCCCCACATCGCGGGACACCAGGGCTCCCTCGGGGAGCCCTGGACGAGCGTGCAGGGGGCGCAGGCACCCGATGACGCGTGACCGCGCGTCGGTGATGCGCGGCACGCCGAGGGAGTGGGGCTAGCAAGCCGGGGCATGTCCCGGCTTGCGGAGCTAGCCCTGCTCAATTTAAACGTGTCGCCTCTGTACGTGGAAGCGTGCAGTAAGGAAAAGGTTATGTAGCGATCCCTGTTTTCATCGTATTGAGCCACAATTTGTTGGAGGGTATTGGTGTGTATCACCGGCTTTTTCCGGTATCTATGATCATGAAGGCGGCAAAAGGCAAAGGGTCGTGTTAAAACCAACTAAGAAACGACAGTCGCTGCCAAGCAATGCACCAGCACCGGCTTCCAATGATGGTCCCGCCGTCAGTGACAAACCTGAGCCTGAGCCTGAGCCGGATTTCGCGTGCAGTTTCGATGAAGCTTGCATGTACCTAAGCAATTTACAGCCTCACCAGCTTACTACCGGTTGCAGATCGCACAGGGTGATGTCGGGCACCGTATCGATGCGAGCGGGTGTAGGTCTTTTGGGAGCGGGTGTGCTTGAGGCGACGGGCGATGGTAGGTTGTCTGGGAGGAAGCTTTCCTCCGGTCTTGGTTGCCGTTTTGTCTCCTGGCGTGGTCTTGACGGGGTTGTCATGTCCTCCTCAACGGCATAAATGTACACTACATCTTCTGGTGGAGGGGGTGTGCTTGGTGATGGAAGGGGGTCGAAGGTCCCATTCATCACATCCATGTCACCCTCCTGCCCCGGCATCGGGGAAACAGGGGCATTAGCACCGAGCTAATAATGTATGCCCGCAATGTCAGCCTCTATCTTCTCCATCCGTCGATCCATCCGTTGATCCATTTGTTGCATCCGTTGCTCCACATTTAGCATTGTCTCCAGAAGCAAATCTATCTTTGCTAGCACAATAGAATTCCCGGGGAGATCCACAGTAATCCCATTCAGCATCCGGTCTAACAAACTGCTTCTTGTGCATGGCGTCTGGACATCTGGGGGGATGGGTGCAACGGAGGATGAGATGGGGGTTCCATGGACAGAAGCGGCATCGACAATGAGGAAGAGTGGAGGAGGTGACCTGTGGATACCCGGTAGAGGAGAAGCGGCAGCGTCGTCGAAGAGGGATGGAGAAAGTGAC
The DNA here is from genome assembly GCA_036426205.1 of Ascaphus truei. Lineage (NCBI taxonomy): Eukaryota > Metazoa > Chordata > Amphibia > Anura > Ascaphidae > Ascaphus > Ascaphus truei. The sequence continues at coordinate 159,333 of WSYH01000219.1, read as the reverse complement.
CTTTGGATTTCCGGGCGAGAAGCAGAGTCGTCTAAGAGCAAAGGAGAAAGTGACCCGTGGATTTCAGAGGCGGTGGCGTCGTCGGATGGAACCGGAGAAGATGGGGGTGGAGAAGACGGGCTGAAGATTTCCAGGACAGCTACAGCAGAGTCGTCGAAGCGTATGTGAGGAAGTGGTCTGCGGGTTCGATGGGTTGGCTGCCAATCGTTTTGCGTCGAGAGTACATCACCGTATATCTTCTTGACATAATAAGGCTTACGTCTAAGAAAACCCTTTGCCTTTGGGGTCAGCAGAAGGTTTTCTTTATTGGCCTTAGCCTGTCGCTTTTGCCTTGGCGTGGAAACGGCAACCGCCTTTTGCTTTTTCAGCTTGACAGGCACGGCAGAGGGGAGTGGGTTCCTGCGTCCATAGAATCGGGGTTGCTCCATGGAAGCAGGTGGCACAATGCAGTATCTGGACAAGGGCAAGTTCAGATACAGATCATCGAGTGGTGGGCTATGCAAAGTGTGTAATCTTGAATGCATGGCGACCAGGTACAGGTGTTGAAAGTGGGCGTACTCTAATGTGAGTCATTACCGTATAAAGACACCATCCATTTTGTGGATTGACTGCACATTGAATACACATCGACTAAACATCGAATACACATTCTTGTCTTTGTATTTCTTTCAACTTGCAGCAATGCCTGTTAAAAAGATTTCAAAGGAGCTCAGCATGCGAATTAAGGAGATATACACGAGCGGACAATAAAGTGCTGCTATCCAACGCTGGTTAGCTACTTCTGGCATCGATGTGCCAGCAACCACCGTGTGCTATCATGCATACGGAAAAAACAGAGACCGCAAAAGGGCACCAAGGGTAACTAACGCGTAAGTATATTTATAAAACTTAACAAAAAAAATATAGAAAACTGTTCTGTACTGTTCATACATCTACAGTACAGCTCTGTATCTAATATTGTTGTTATTTCTGTTGATTTATATTACAACATAGTTTGTATATTTGTATTTATATTACAACTGTATATATTTTTTGTATATTTGTATTTATATTACAACAGTATATATATTTTGTATATTTATATTTATAGTACAACAGTATATATTTTTTGTATATTTGTATTTATATTACAACAGTATATATATTTTGTATATTTATATTTATATTACAACAGTATATATATTTTGTATATTTATAGTACAACAGTATATATTTTTTGTATATTTGTATTTATATTACAACAGTATATATATGATGTATATTTATATTTATAGTACAACATTATATTTATATACATTTTATATTGCTGCATATTAATAAAACAATATATTTTCTTTACATTGTAGGGAGACAACTCTTCTGGTGGACAAAATAAGTGAGGAGAATGATGAGATTAGTGCATTAAGGGTTAAAAACACTCTGCAGGAAAAGCACAATGTAACTGTATCCGAGAGCAGCATAAAGAAGATGAGACGCAGCATTGGATGGAAATATGGACGTGTGAGGTTAGTACTGGACAGTACAGGAGGTAAAAGTGTTGTTTAGGAAACTGTACTGTACTGTGCCGCTAAAATTTTTTATTCCTTGTCATTACAGAGTGTACCCCATGATACGGGACGCAAACAAAATCAAAAGAGTGGTCCAGGCCCAGGCATGGATCGACAGTGGGGAGACTTTCCAGGATTGCATCTTCACCGATGAGTCTACTGTGTCGCTGGAGAGATTTGCAAGATTTGCTTTCCACAAAAAAGGCCGCATATCTTTGAAGCCGCGGCCAAAACACCCTGTGAAGCTGCATGTGTGGGGTGCCATCTCTAGGCGTGGACCGGGATGCATTGTCATCTTTGAAGGTAAAATTTATCAAATATAATGTCGCCTTTTGCACTGTACTTTACTAGTGTTGCCTTACTGTATGCACTGTTTCGGTACTATTGTGCAGTTTTTTGAGCACTTTTCTTTTCTTGCTATAGGGATCACGAATAAAGCTTTCTTCCAAGACAACATTGTGCCCGAGATGCAATACATCCCATGCGAGTTCCCCAATGGTCACCGCTTCTACCAGGACAACGATCCGAAGCACACCGCGTCAACAGCGCATATCCTTGAGCGCGGCATCAACTGGGTGAAGACGCCAGCGGAGTAAGTGCAGTAGACCGTGTCCCATTTTTGTTCCCCACTGTTTTTAGCTCTTAAACCAATTGTCCTTTTTTTCCAATGACAGATCGCCAGACTTCAATCCTATCGAAATGGTCTGGCATCAGCTGAAGGACCATATCCAGAAAGTGGCGAAACCCTCCAAAAAGGACGAGTTGTTGAAAGGCATAATGAGTTTTTGGAATGATGTACTCACCGTGGAACGCTGCAATAAATATATAGACCATATTGCCACTGTGTTGCCCATTGTCATCGCGCGTAATTGGCAAGTATCAGGAAAGTAGTACTGTGATGTAGTATTGTAAGTACAGTATGATACAGGTAAGTATGGCACAGATTTTTTCTTTCCCAATAGTCAGAATACAGTATACAGTAGTTACAGAACAGTTTTTTCTTTACAGAGAGAGCAGCACCAGCCATCAGGTTACAGTGCACAGTATTTAACAGTAGTCACAGTATACAGTAGTTCCCTTATAGACTAGTTTGACAGTACCACAGTGCCTGCCTACAGTACTAACTTAACTAATTTTTTGTTTTCATGTCGTTTCAGGAACAAAGGGTGGCCTGGGGGGAGGTGGGGTTTTGTGTCCAGTCTTATCTGTTGTCTACAGTACAATGTACAGTATATAAACAGCTGTATTGATGTACACAAAACCTCTCCTCTCGCAATGAACTACTGTACTGTTCACAGAATGAGGAACAAGATACAGACGGAAAAAATAATATTTTGCCTTTGAATACTGGGTACTACTAACCCAGAATTCTAATTATAGAATTACAACAATGAATTATTATGTTTTAAGAAGGGTTCAAAAGAGCATTTCTTGCCACACACTTCTCAAATTGATGTAAATTAGTATTCATCAGTATAGGGGCTTACTTTTCTACTTAATTTTCTAGCTCTTCCTTTTTGACTCAATTATAAAGTAGTTTCATTATGGTATATAGTCGCAATATGCCAATCTAATTGTACATTTTTTATCACTAGTCTCCTAAAAAAACATTTGTTTTTAACTATTACTACTCTAATCATATTGTCATGCACTTTGGATTTCCGAGTGTTAGATTGTATTCTTAATATATAAATAATTGTCAATCACACATAAATTGGTAATTACAACATATGACTGACGTGTAACTCTTTCTCTGGTAACCTAATGGGGTCCTCATAATATACATCAGTATTACACACTTGTAAAATGAGATGATAATTGTTTGTTTAATTAATTGGTTAATCACTTTTAATGAATATTGGCTAATCTTATGCAAATATCTCCCTATAAATATCATGGAGGGGAGCTTGGAGGGTATCCCCTGAGGAAGTCATCATCGATGATGAAACGCGTAGGGCGTGACTAGTTTGGGACCGCCATTTGCCCACGAGCACTGAGGCCAGTTGTCACCAGAGACTCAATCCTTTGTGTGTTTCACACGGCTCCAATACAACTCAACCATAGAGGACTTGGAGGACTTTTGCTGTCCAGAGGGTCTCTTCCCAGCCAAACATTGAACGTGAGCTTCCGCTTCCGGTTCACCGGTTCATCGGCTACACGAGGGGAGTCACGTGACGACGCCAGTACCTGGAGCTACATTGAGAGGATTGAGCTGACGGCACATGAGAGCCTATCTCATACCTGCTATTTATCGTTTTAACCTATGTGAGTGGGCATTTGAAAGATTTTATGTTCCTTGAAATACAAATTTTATTATGTTAATGCACTAGGTTTGCGCCTGTTTTTTCTTTCCTTTTTTTTCAGATATGGTTAGGACTGGTGATCCCTTTGAACCGGGCTGCAAGAACCTGGTGCAGTTATCATTGGAACAGGACTTTTTTTTTATCTTTAAAGGTTTTTTCCTTACCTATTTTTTAATTTTTATTTTTCACTTTTTCACTTTTTATATTTTGTGGCATTAAAGTTTTTTAATATTTTTTTTTAACACATATATAGGATTTTTATATCTAATATTAGCTGTGATTTAGTCCTTATTGTTATATATATTTAGTCTTTATCATTGTGTATTAGTCTCCAATTAGCCACCCCACCAAGCACCTTTTCATGATTAGCTTGACCGGTTCACTACATTAATTGGTTATATCTAGAGGCGCTACTTCATTTTTTGTTTGTTTTGTTCTATTTATCACTTGGACGTTAGCAGCCATAATATCTCCAAGTATATAATATATTTTTGTCATCAACACTATTTGAGCTATATTTTTATATTTATCTCATTTTTAATAATATTGTATAAATATTGTACTGTGTATAAGTTTATAAAATGATGCAAAATTGTGAAGAACGGTTAGCTAGGAGGAATAGATTTGCCAATATTATAGTCGAGGACCCCATTACAGTTCAGGAAACAAATGTTGATTTACAGAATAATTTCCAAGAACTTGAGAATTTTACAAAGGATGAGAAGAAAAACTGGCTGGATTTGTTATCACTCCAAAACTATTTGGATATAAAGTTGGGCCCAAGAGGGTTAAGAATTACAAAAAACCTACCTTTGAGGCAAATGAGACTTTTACAGCCAGTTAGAATGCTACCCTAGAGGCCTTCTCTGTCTCCCTTAACAAGCTTCTAATTTCTTATAGGGAGGAAAGATTGGAAACTTTGGGAAGGGAGATAGCCCAGGTACAGGAAATTATAAAACCATTTGAAGGTTTGGATGAATTCATCTCTTTAGATGAAATGGTACACAAGAGGGTGATTGCATTTGAAAAGGAAATCATTGAGAGAAAAACTACTAAACTTAAACGTGACAAAGATGATTATGCTAACAATAGGGTTAGAAATTGGAGAAGAGAGATTTGAACCCACATCACAGATATGGTAGATCTAATTCTGACTATAGAGATGAGAATAAGGGTACTAAGAATCTCAAAAAAACAATATCAAATGAGAAAGAGAAGAACGAAATTATTACATTGATAAAAGAAGCAAGGATGGATAAAAAGGAAAAACATGTTAAATCGAACACCCTACCCGATACTCCTTCTGTAAATTGCTCCACTTCCAATCATTACTCTGTATTAAGAGTTGATTGTGAAGACAACTTAGACATCCAAGAACAAGGTGCAGAAGAACTAAGGGAGGGTACAAGATAAAAAAAAATTCATAAGGCATCAAATCATACGAATGCGAATTCAGTTTCACCTAAAAACCCACACAAATCCACCTCTTTTTTAGAGCAAAGAGAAAAGGAGAAGAAATATCCACTTTGGGAGAAACAATCCCAGCCATTACCCCGAAGAAAACGAGATTCAGGGGAGTCAGAGGAGGAGCAAAGAAGCAAGGACAGAAGAAAATGAGGCTGATGGAAGCCACATCTACCAACTACGGTATTTATAATCTATCATCACATACATTAAATTCATATCACTTATCCCTACTAGCCAGAGGTTTATCCTTTTCTCCCAGTAGCACCCCCAATAGGTTTTATTTATTTGTGGACTTAAACCGGTATATCCGCAAGCTGACTCTCATGCGACACTTTTCTTTGAAAGGAGAATCAAATCATGAATCTATTTTCAATACCGAAGAAATGGAATGTATTAATGCCCTCACTTCATTTTTGGCTGAATCTTAGAACAGTAATACCACTTGTAATAGTACACAATTTGACACACTTATAGACCCTCTCAAGAAAAGATCATTGATTGATAATCTAATATTAGAAAATTCACTAATAGATCTTACCACTCATGAAGAACCCACTACTACATTGTTGGATTCTAATTCACCCATGAACATCATAGATCCCGAGATCACACCAATATTTAGGCCATCACCATTTGCTCCAAAGTCGGTTTATTTCCCATACCAATCAAAGGGGAATTTCATCGACACCTTTTATACAGTGGTTCTCAGGGACTTTGAGCAGTTGTGCCAAAATAATGTAGAATTGAAACACAATAATCTGACTAAAGAAGAATATTCCACTATGATCAGCCTAAAGAATAATTATGAGCTCATAGTCCACCAAGCAGACAAAGGTGGGGCCATTGTCCTACAGGATCGTGTTGATTATCTTCGTGAAGCCCATCGTCTTTTACATGATATTAAGTCCTATGAAGTATTGAAAGAGGACCCAGTCGTAGTTATCAGTTGGAGTTTCAGAATCTCCTCCAGGATGCATTCACTAAGGGAATCATCACCAAATTAGAATACAAATTTTTATTCACTAAACACCCAAGGACACCTATATTTTATCACATTCCTAAATTGCACAAAGACAAAGTTAATCCACATGGGAGGCCAATAATATCGGGGGTGGGCTCGATGACATCCAACTTGTCCCAGTATATTGATTATTATTTACAACCATACGTAATTAATTTACGTTCATATATTCGGGACACTTTGCATGTCATTGATTCCACCTCTGGTATTACATGGAAGGATACCTTTCACTGGGCAACATGTGATGTTTCTTCACTTTACACTTGTATTGATCACACAAAAGGTATCCAGGCTATTAATCACTATTTAGAGTTAGATTTAGATATGCACCCTTCACAGAGGTTATTTCTTTTAGCATGCATTAAATTCATCCTTAATCACAATTACTTTCTATTTGATGATTTAGTTTACTTGCAAATCTGTGGAACGGCGATGGGCACCAGATTTGCCCACAGCTATGCAAATCTCTACATGGGACTGTGGGAGAGTCTCTATGTGTGGGACAATGCTAGTCTGGGAGGCAGTCTGGTGTTCTATGGCCGTTTCATAGATGATATTATTATTATTTGGGATGGTGAGAGGGGAATCCTGGAGGAGATTCTAACATCCTTCAAACATAATGAGATGGGTTTGAGTTTCACATACAATATTCATCCAAATACAATAACTTTTTTGGACTTGGAACTATTCATTGGTAAGGAGCAACAAATTCAGACAAAGACACATTTCAAACCAGTGTCAACTAATAGTTACCTACATTACGGCAGTAACCACTATAAAAAGTGGTTAGATAACGTACCCAAAAGTCAGTTCTACAGAATTAGGCGCAACTGCTCAGAGGACACTGATTTCTTATTACATGGTGAGGATCTCTCTAAAAAATTTCAAGAGAAGGGTTATGATATGTCTGTTGTTACCAAAGCATTTCAGGATGCTAGTATTATAAAACGTGAGACATTACTAGAAAAATCAAAAAATAAATCCAAATCATTACTTGTAAATAGGAGAATGGACAACAAAGAAGGTAATATACCAAAATGTATTACTCAATACAATCAATCCGCCAAACAAATTAGAAACATACTAAATTGTCATTGGAATATTATACGTAACGATCCCGTAATAGGTCATCTAGTACCGGAATATGCTCCAAAAGTCTTTAGAAAAGCAAGGAGCATTAAAACTCTAATTGCTCCAAGTAAACTCAAAACTAAGAAGGTAACTGACTCAAGTTCAGCCAAAGGGATGGGGAACTTTTGGATGCGGAAGAGGCCGTTGTTTGACTTGCAAACATTTAACAAAAACGAATAAATTTTCATCATTTTCGAATGGCACATCATATGATATAAAAGATTACATCAATTGTTTAAGCGAATATATTGTGTACCTTATCTCATCTGAATGTGGCACACAATATGTAGGCCGAACATCAAGGGCTCTAAGTACACGGTTCTTGGAGCATCGGCGCAACATTATACATGGGTGTCAGACTCATAGCCTCTCCCGTCATTTTTGTGCCAATCATAACAAAGATCCAAAGTCCCTCTCCATTATGGGTATTGAATTCATTCCCCCCTCCTACATGGGAGGTGATCGCTTTCAAAAATTATGTACAAGAGAAACATATTGGATGTACATATTGGATACTACATATCCAAAGGGACACAATGATCATATTGACATTAGTACCATAGTTTGATCACTCTTATGGGTTTTCTTCCAGAGGTCTGGGTTGAGTGTTTTGCACTCCCTCTGGGCTATGATCGACATTCTGATCATTGAATGTCACCTTACATATTTAGAGAGGACAGTTTGTAGGGTACACAGCACTTTGCTGCGTACGGTTTATCTCCACAAATAGTCTTTCAATTCATACTTTTTATTCATTTTTTATTTATTTTTTTATTTTTATTTATTTATTATTTTTACTTTATTCATTTCATTTTCTATTTTCCATTTTCTATTTAAATTCATTTTTATTATTATTTTTATTTTTATTTTCATTTTATTATTATTTTTATTTTCATTTTATTTTTATTTCTATTTTCATTTTAATTTTAATTTTTATTCACATTTTAATTTTAATTTTTTTACCCACATATATTTTTCACCTTATACATTCATTCACACTTTTCTTTTGCATATACTTCCATTCATCATACATTTATAATTTATCTTATTATTTTATTATTTTCTAATTGTATTGTGTTATATCCATATATTTCCAATAGGTCTTACAGCATCATTTACATTCACATCACTTTATAGTATTCAGTCACCATATCACATACTTATCGAACAACACTAATACACATATAAATAATAAATAAAAATATTTATATTTTATATTATATATATTTATTGAGACACATTATTCAATATATTAGAACACATTGGTAGCCAACATCGGTCCTTCTCCTGTCCTTGCTTTAAAATCACCTCCTTTGACTCCAACCGGAATCCACAATAAAGGTTAGCAATTATTTTTGTCATTATCATGTTTTCATTGTCTATTTTGAGAATAACTTATAACAACTGCCTTTGAATACTGGGTACTACTAACCCAGAATTCTAATTATAGAATTATAGAATTACAACAATTAATTATTATGTTTTAAGAAGGGTTCTAAAGAGCATTTCTTGCCACACACTTCTCAAATTGATGTAAATTAGTATTCATCAGTATAGGGGCTTACTTGTCAACTTAATTTTCTAGCTCTTCATTTTTGACTCAATTATAAAGTAAGTAGGAAAGCGAAAACTATTGCCAATTATTTATCTCCCAGTGTTATTCCTGATGTAATTACCAACACGAATACATTCAGTACAAAGGGTTCGTTTAGATGCAACAATTGCAGTATGTGTAGGTACATGAAACCCTCCAGATGTGTCTTTTCCCACAGCCCCCATAGACGTTTTGACATTGGTAATTTTATTAATTGTAATATATCTTTCGTGGTCTATGTCATCAATTGTGGCTGTGGGAAAAGATATGTCGGAAGGACAACAAGGGCCCTTAAGATTAAAATGCAGGAGCATTTTAGACTAATTAAGAAAGGAGACTTGGCGCATCCGGTCTCCAAGCATTTTTCTAAATGTGGGAAGGGTGGCACTGAGAACTTTTCTTTTATGGGCATTGAGAGAATCTTACCCAAAATGAGGGGAGGTGATCTGGTAAAAAGGTTAGATTGCAGAGAGTCATTTTGGATCTTCATGCTTAAGACCCGTTTTCCAGATGGAATGAACATTGAATGGAGCATTAATCATTTTCTGACCTGAACTACCATTGAATAGACTTTTGTTTGAACAGTCTTTTCTTTTTCTTTTTCTATATGCTGGTTTTAATCTTCAGATATCTTATTACAATTATAATCTATGGTTGTACCTCTTTTGATTATTTAATTGTCCCACGAACAATAACAATAATTATAAATTCATGTTTTGATCAAATGAGTATAAAATATATATATCAAAATGAGTTATTAAATATAATGTTCGATTGAGTCATATTATTGCACTTATAAGCTTTATTTGGTGCTATTACAAATACTATCCAGTGCAATTAAATACAATTGTCTAAGTAGAACCACAATTTCGTTTATGGATAGATACTCTGTGTCACTTTATATGGTTCTTTTTTCATGATTTAGTAAGTATGTCATATAAAAATTAACTAAGTAGTTATCATCTGTACTTCTGGAAGGCTGTATATATATGTTTTTAATATAGGTATAAGTTAGAATTAAAACTTTTTAATTTGATTTATTAGTTTTTTGTTTGTGTTTTTAGATTCTGTAAGTATTGGATGTTTTGTAAATATATGGCACAGTCTGCCTGATAAGGCTTATTAATTTTGACTAGCTCATGCGTTTTTATGTTTGGTGTATCTTCCCCTGTCAGTGGGGTATGTTAGTGGGTGTTCTCATAGGTTTATGAGATAATCCCTCAATTATCCCCGACTCAGTGGGTGGCAACACTAAATTATTAATTATTGTACAATCACGATTTATGTAATGTAATTTGTGCGCATGCGCGAGTATTTAGGACCTTGGCGGCTCCATCTCGTTGGATTTTGGGTCTGTCCTTGACATATTATAATCTGCGCATGCGCGAGCAAACGAGGCTTGCTTGAGGCGCATCTCGCGAGAGTTGGCCCTCCATTGCCCTGTGGTGCGTGTCACCGAGCAGGTATGTTTGGAGGCAGACTTCTCGTAGTGTGACCAGGTAATTAGCCGGTTTTGCATGGCGCTTGCGCAGCGTGGCTGTAACATATTTTCAATCAGTATGAGGTTACCAATTAGTTTTTTGGCGCCAAATCGGCAGACTGTGGCTATATATAGTGTGATATGTACCATGTTAATTCACTTCTTGATAAAGTGCATTTTGACTGCACGAAACGCGTAGAAGGTTGCAGCCTTCCGTTTTTTATGTCCCTTTAATAAATAATTTTTTGCCAGACCTGCTATCACCTTGTATGCTGTGCGTTGCACCAACAAACTATGCATTCAATTATAAAGTAGTTTGATTATGGTATATAGTCGCAATATGCCAATCTATTTGTACATTTCTTATCACTAGTCTCCTAAAAAAACATTTGTTTTTAACTATTACTACTCTAATCATATTGTCATGCACTTTGGATTTCCGAGTGTTAGATTGTATTCTTAATATATAAATAATTGTCAATCACACATAAATTGGTAATTACAACATATGACTGACGTGTAAACTCTTTCTCTGGTAACCTAATGGGGTTCTCATAATATACATCAGTATTACACACTTGTAAAATGAGATGATAATTGTTTGTTTAATTAATTGGTTAATCACTTTTAATGAATATTGGCTAATCTTATGCAAATATCTCCCTATAAATATCATGGAGGGGAGCTTGGAGGGTATCCCCTGAGGAAGTCATCATCGATGATGAAACGCGTACAAATACAATCATTAAAGAAAAACAAAGCATCAACACAATTAAATTACCATCAATTAATCCAATCACCAATCAATTACAATCTACTGCACCGACACACTTTATTAGAGCAAATACCCAGTATGTACCTGGCAGATACCTGGAATGCGCCGCTCCTCACCTCTGACAAACCCCGTTGCGTTTGCCTTCCCAGCCTGGGTTCATGCCTGGCTGACGGGCGGCTGATCTGTTAAATGATAATGATTAGGATTTAATAGGCTGCAATGCTTCGCGTGTCTACCAGATGGCATAAATTCATGAATTGTAATGCAGTATATATATATATACTGTGCAGTATTGCAGCCAGCGGGAATAAAATGCTTCAATCCCTGCCTGGAAAATACCTCAATGCACTCGGGCAGAAAACAGTCACAAACCTCAATACACCTGGGTATACCCGAATTCGTGGGACTAGCTGAGCTTGAATAAAGTGTGTCGCCAGTGTAAATCAATTACACACTTCAAATCCTACAAGCAAACCATTGTGAAAAATAATCTATGTCAAAGTAACCATCACACTAAATCTATCTTCCAAAAATAAGCCAATAAAATAATCTATAGCAACCAGCCTTTAAATAAACATGAAGAAGACGGAGAAGACCCCCACTATGGATTACAAGTAGAAGAAAGAAGATACAGACACTTGTGGATTGTAAGGGTTTATTATTTTATGGTTACCTGGTTCCTGTTGTTGGATTACCTGTTCCAGTGCTTCCGGTTCCCCTTGATTTCTGTGAGTGGTTCATCTAATGGTAAGTAAATACATATCCCTCCCCCCAGCGAAACATTGTCCTGTGAGCGGCCCGTGCACTATCCTGTGCACCAACCTCTTTGTCAGACATGTCTGACATCCACCGCTTCTTAAAGGTTTTCTTCATTATACCTGCTGCTGAGCAGTAATAGAGTCCAGCGTAGTGTCCCACTCAGTCTTCAGAGCTTCGAGCTCTTCACCTAGGTCACGCAGATTTTTCTCTGCCTTCTTGCGGCCAGCACGCTCAAACTCCAGGTCCTTCCTCAGGTCTTGAAGCTGTCCTTCTATACTTCTCTTCTGGCTCAAGGCAGCTGCCAATTCAATTCCTCTCAGGGCCTTCATCTCTTCCCGGTGCTTGCTCTGGGTTTGTGTCAGCGCATCCTTCAGATTTTTGGATCTCTGTAGCTTTTGTCGCTAGGATTTCTGCTGCTTCTGTTTTCCATGCCTCTTTCTCCTGGGAGTACTGATTTTTGGTGATGGAGCAGGCTCTCTGCTTCTCCAGCTCTTTCTGCAGCATGAGGTTGTCCTCCTTTATAGCTGTGAGTTTCTGGGACGTGTGTTCAGTTATCTGCTTTTTCTCTAAAAGCCTTTTATCCAACTTCAGTTTTTCAGATTCCAAGGTTTGGACATTTTTAGTTTTCTCGTATTCAGCTTCCAGTGATGCTCTGGTAAGGCTCAGGGTGGCCTTCAGCTCATCATGCTGCTCGGCGGGGACCCACTGGGTACTCAGTCGCTCCTGTAGCACTTGCTGCTTTACTTTACCCAGCTCTGTTTTTAACGTGCAGACCTCTCGCTGAGAAACTTCTTGCTTGCCGATGAGGCGTTGAGCGTCTTGTTGGGACGCCTCATAGAACCATTTATAGTCAACACTCTTTTGTTCTGACTCACTTGGATTTCTGCTTATGGCAGTATCAGTAGCCTTTGTCATATCAAGGCTAGTAGTCACTCCTGTGACTATTGCGCCAAGCGCTCTGTGTTGCAGTCCACCTCTGGTCTTTTCTGATGCCACGGGGTAAACTTTCCCTGCAGCTTCTGTTGCACACAGAGGTTGTCCTTTCCGCAGGGCCACATCGTCCTCTTCTGAACTGCAAGAACTGAGCTGAACCGTAGAAACCCAGTGCAAACTATGCCCCACAGAAAAGTTATTCCATTGGTTCTGCATTCTGAGGGCAAACTTCGGCCACGTGTCCAAGTTCATGGCATCTGTAGCACTCTATGTACCTTCCAAAACTGGGTCGATGTTTTGTCTCCAGTCTGCTGGGAACAACGAGACCAGAGTCCCTCCTAGGTGCTGTAGGACTTCCCATTCCTTTACGCAAGTCAAATAGTCCTTGTGGATTCCTATTCGGTTGAACAGTCTTATCGGATCTCCTGGAGCGCAGGAAGCGAGAACTGGAGCACTCATCTGGACTTGAGCTCTTGGACATCTCTTCGGCAGTCAAGTAACATTCGACTTAAGCGACAAACTGTTCGGCGTCTTTGGGGTCACTTTGTCTCACCCACTTCTGGATGGTGCGGGGGAGACTTCTCAGGAACTGGTCTATAACGACTCTTTCGACAACTGCAGTGATGAAACATACCTCAGGCTGGAGCCACTGTTTTGCAGAGTGTATAAGGTTATAGAGTTGAGAGCGGGGTGTCTTCTCTAAATCATAACGCCAGGAATGGAACAGTTGGGCCCGAACCGCGAGGGTGACTGTAACAGGGGACTAATCCCTGTTCATAAATGTGCCTCTAATCCAGCAGTGTGGTGGTTAACTTCTGGTAGGCTGATTACAGGTGGTAGAAAAAACCTGCCTTTGAGACAGGAAGTAGAGACACCTTAGCTCACACCTGAGCTGAACTAAGAGACAGAGCAGAGATTCCTTAGTCCACAACTGGGCTGAACCAAGGAAGGACAGATGTCTTGAGCGACAAGCTGACCACAAGACAAAGGGGACAAGATTCTAACCTGGAGCCCGGAGATTGCCTATGCACACAAGGGTGCGGTTCCAGGAGAGCAGAGAAGCTTCTCCTTCAGCAACCCAGCTAACAGATAAGACTTTTCGTATATGACTATTATCTATGTCTGTGTGTATTGATAAATGTCTCCATGATTTGGGGCTGGTAAATAGCTTAGCTAACCAACCCAGTCAGAGAGGGCTGAGCTACATGTGTAGATAGTCTCCAAAGCAGAGATAGGTTTTTTGTTCGGCTTATTCTCTTATATTGATTTTTACTGTGTTTAAAGCGACAGGCACAATAAAGCCTTGTTCTAATTTCACCTTAAAACAGTCTCCATTGTGTACCTCTACACATGTCCTCCTACAGTGACCCCTAGCCGTGCCTTAATCTCCGCCTTCAGGGTGTCATAATCTCCGCCTTCAGGATGTCATAGTCCTTAGCTTGCTCGGGCTCTACGTCATAATAGGCTTGTTGTGAGTCACCCACCAGGAAGAGAGCAATTATTCCTGCCCACTCCTCAGCTGGCCACCCTTCGCGTACTGCAGTGCGCTCGAAGATTGATGCCTCAACGTCATCGTCCATCGTCATTTTCTGAATGAGGTGCATTTTTACCTGGTGAGTGACCTGTGGGGCCACTCTAGGCTGGGCGGTAATTTTCTCTCCCAACGCTCGGAGCTCCTGGTGTAGGTGAAGTTGCGCCTTGTTTTGCTCTTCTTTTAGCGTCTGATGTAGGGACAGCGCCATCTGCTGTACTAACGCCGCCATACTTTCAGTTTGTGACTTTGTCATCTGTAGTAAACTCTCATTATAGGATTTTGACATCTCCTCTTGGGTCTTTGCCAGTTGCTGCAAACCCCGCATTAAAATTGCAGAATTTTCTGTTTGCTTGTGCTGAAGTGAGGTCAGAAATTCCTCCATTTTCCCCTTTCACTGCCTTGTGGACTGCCCGTATTCTCCACCAATTGTGATGTCTCAGTCCCAGCGTCGGATCGTTTGTCCAGATCAAAGGCAGGAGACACTGTACTTTCTAAGCAGGGGTTTATTTACAGAGTATAAGGCAGGTACAGGGTTAACTCATAACACAAAAACAGAAACAAAACAAACTTCCAGGAGTACTGATTAATACTGCTTAGTCCCTAACTACAGTAATTGTGGGAGAACTAAACTCTTTTCCCCACTTTACCCAGTGTACCTTCAGCAGGTCTCCTTTCAGTCTCTCACAGGGCAGTCTGTGTGTGCCTTCCCAGATCAGTCTACAGCAGTTTCTCTCACCCTCTCTGTATAACTCTCAACAGTGTGTGTCTGGAAGCATGTGGGGGGCGGGGGGGGCAGGGAATCTCTGTATCACTTCCTGACTATACAGGCTAGGCTAATTAGCTCATTAACTCACAGCTGAACAGACCTGTCCAGAATGATTAACTCTATGAGAGCTGTAAAGTCCCACAACTGCCCCATTCTAGCCCTTAGAGGGCAATGACGGCATCACAATATATATATATATATTATAATATATATATATATAAATATATATATATTATAATATATATACATGATGAAGTCACTGTATAAATAAATGGGTGGAGGGTGGGTATCGGGTCAGGGTGGCATAACCCCTTATTGACTGTAGCGGTTAATTACCGCTAAGGTCATTAAGGGGTTAGGGAACATTAGTTTGGCACTTTTTCTTATTGTGTATATTTTTCAGCACCCCAGTGTATGGACGGGGAGGAAAATGAGGGTGGCCTTCATCGTGGGTGCCGGACAAGGGTGAGTACAAAATGTATTTATTGTGATTAATGTACTGTATATTTAATGGGCAAATGCATTATTATCCGTATGTGGATAATAGTAATTTTGCCCATTACTATAGTGTGTATGTGTTAGGGGGCGGGGGGGATGTGTGTTGGATATAGCAATGTTTATTGGGGGCAATTGTCCCCTATAAACATGCTATTATGCCTTAACTCCTTCATTGCCTTAGCGGATAGCCGCTAAAGTAATGAAGCTGCTTTAATGTATTTTAATAATAGTGTGCGGGAGCAGGGGGTCCCCTGAGCTGAACCGCATTGATTTGTGGCTCAGGAATCCCCTGCTTCCCGAGTTACAGGCCCCGGTAAGGGGCATCGGATGCCAGTGTGGATGCCGTCTTTATTGAGCCCATGTCGTGTCTTTTACGCTATAAAGATGGCGCCGACACTGGCACCGATGCCCCATACCGAGGCCTGTAACTCGGGAAGCGGGGTTCTCTGAGGCAGAAATCCTGTGGTTCAGCTCAGGGGACCCCCTGCTCCCGCATACTATTTTTAAACTGTACATTAATGCAGCTTCATTAACATAGCGGCTATCCGCTATGGTAATGAATTATTATTTTTTGTTAAGTGTTTTTTAATACTATTGTAGATGTGCAGGGGGTCTCCTGATCTGAACCGCTTTGGTTTCAGGTCCGAGGACCCCCTACTTCAGGAGATACAAGCCACGTTATGGGGTGCCGGTATCCCCTGCACTTTAAAGCTCCCACGTCACGTGACCGGGACATTTAAATTCTGCAGTGGATACCAGCACCCCATAACAGGGCCTGTATCTCCTGAACTAGGGGGTCCTCGGACCTGAAACCAATGCGGTTCAGCTCAGGAGACCCCCTGTTCATGTGCACTAGTATTAAAAATCATATTTGGACAGCACGTTCGCCTGTAAGAGCCGTGCATTGAGGCGCAGCGTCTCCATGCAGTTCTTACAGGCTGCTTTGTTTATAATAGTTATCGTGCTATCTAACTTTAAGCACGATATCAGGGGGGTTAGAAGGTGGTCGCGCGCTATGGCCCTTTTGGGCAAGGCAGGCCGTAAACGCACCAAACAGTCTTAGTGAAGAGCGCTTAAGGCTTCAGCCTTTTGCGGCCGAGCGATATAACCCATTTCAGCGCTAATTAACGGAGCTTAGTGCATAGGCCCCTCTATATTTATTGTCAGACTATAAAACACATTAATATACTGTATGTGTCGGTTTGTTTAAACCCACTCTGACAGCTCAGTATAATAGTAAATAATGTATACTAATATCTAACGGCTCTGTATACTGTGAAAATTTGTTAACACTTGGTTTAATACACATCTAGATAATTAGTATCAAATCACATAGTGGAGAGATATATACGTATGTAACATACAAGATCCTTTTGTGATCTATATATATGTGGCTAGGTTTAGCATCCAAATGGCTATTAGCCTCTGGTATAATTAATGTCCATAGGTGAATTAAAATGCCATTAAACATATATACAGTCTCCATAAGTAAGTCTCTTTAGGTGATCTTATGATGTCCTGATGTCTCATAGAGACCAAATTAAGCCAGAAGAATGGTAAGTAACACAATCACATAATATATATATATATATATGTAAGAGTGTCTGGCTAAAAATAGATGTATTCATGGAGCAGTATAATATAAAACACTTATGGTCTCAGCGGATCTAGCGAGTACAAAACTAAGATGATTACACTTAAAAGGTCACGGCGGACCTATAGACATATTAATCCCCAATCAGATTCTATTCAAAGGTCACAGCGGACCGCAGTTTGCATATTATTCAGGGCTTTCCGTGTCATAGACACGGTATACAGTTTCTCCAAAAGTGTGGAAGGTATGGTGTCGTAGCACCAGTATACTGGCCGTGTTCCTTGAACTGAGGTGTCGCCCCTCTGTGACGTCGGACTCGACATATGACGCGTTTTGCGTGATTGACAAGCTTCTTCAGAAAGGAGGAGTCTAACTTCCCGATCAAGTTGATACCCTCTATGGCTGGGGGTATATCATTCTATTCTCCAATCAGGGCAGGTTAAAGGAATGGAATGAATTATGAAATTGTTAGGTACTTTTTAGAGTACATAGCTGAATATTTATTGATGTATTATATTTTTAATCTTTTTCTCTTTTCTTCCTTTCAGATCGCTGTGTTTTAATGTGGAGAGATGCTTTCAAAAAATCAGAGGTTCTATGGGAGACTAGAGCTGGAGAATATGGATGTACACATGCGGGTCCAGAAATGATATTAAATTATAATATATATATTGCCTTTAAGATGATGTCACTAAATCCAAGATGGCTGGCATCACATGGTATTGCAGCCAATCAGAGTGTGGAATTGGTTCCCACGATCTGATTGGCTGAAATACCATGTGACGCCACCTTCGTGACATCATCTTAAAGGCAAATGAAGCACAGCCATTCTGATTGGCTGTCATCATTCCCTTTAAGTGACGTTATGTATTTTTTTTTAATTAAAGTCGGCACATGGTTTTAAGAGCCAATCAGGTGGCTGTTAAACATTTTGAGGCTAAATGTGACGTTACAAGCCGTATTTAAGGCTGTGATGCCTCATTTGAGCCCAAGAAGACGACGAGACAACATCGGTTGGGATCTACCATGGGGCTTTTTGGATTGACAGATAAAGATAGAAGATAAAGAAGATCAAGAAATGGTGACAGATGAAGATCGAATAAGGTATTAAAGAAAGCAAAAGGAAGATTTGGGTACCTGATCTGTATCTTCATGGCGGATGGCATCGGATGCTGTTGGAGGCCTTCAAGGTACGTGAGCTTCCTGTTTCCCCGGGAGTCGGAGGGCCAGCGCTTCTAATGGTAAGTAATATATTGAATGTTTGTAAATGTCTTTTTTAACAGGTTTTTTCATTGGATTTGTTTTTTGATTTTTGGGGGGGAGGCACATTGACTGATAATATATTAATCTGTACCACTTTAGGGTAAAGATTAATACATTATTATGACAATATTTGGGGGGAATTTCTGGCTTGATGTTGCTGTTTTTTTTTAAATTACAGTTAATTGTGTGGATGTCATTGTTTGTTTTTTTCCTGCTTAATGGAAATCAAATGTTTGCGATTGTTGTTCGCTTTTACTTAATGTTGAATTATGATAGCTAATGCGTTTAATGGTTATTTCAGATATTGTTTGAATTTATTTATTTGTAGTTTAATGTTTCAATGAATTCATTAGTTGTAGAAATTAATTGGTTTGATTGGTTAATGTGACTATTAATTTTGAGTTGGTTTAGTAATTAATTGGTTTGATTGGTTACTGTTTAAATAATTCCGAGTTGTTTTAGGAATTAATTGTTTTGATTGGTTAATGGTTTAATTAATTAATTGTTGATGTTGTTATTGCTTGTATTCATTGGATTAGTTGGCTACTGTTTTTATTTAGTGAAGTATGTTATTTTGGAGTTATGTTTTATTATTGTGTGCCTGGTGCATTCATGTATTGTAATTACGGTGCCCATTGAGTGATATAGAGGCTTATCATGCCCATATTATTATTATATGGGTATGATGTACCACTATACTACTCAATGGGTACAGGGTGTGTATAGTCAGTCCGGGGTGGGTGCTTAGGCCTCCCGGGTTTGTATCGGGGCAGGGTGGGTTAACCCCTTAATTACTATAGCGGTTATTAACCGCTAAGATGATTAAGGGGTTAGGGGCCATTAGAATGTCTTTATTATGTATATATGCTTTCTGGCAACGAAGGACAGATGGACATGCTGGTGTGGTAAGTAGAACTGTATTTATTTACTTTGTTGATGCATGCTAATGTTGTGTTTAATAATGGGCAAATAATCTATTATCCATATCTGGATAATAGTTATTTTGCCCATTACTGTGTGTGTTTGGGAGGAGGGGGGCGTGTATTTATGTGTATTAAATATTTTTTAATATACATTTCTTTCATAGTGTAGATGTACAGGGGGTCTCCGGAGCTGAACCGCATTGGTTTTATGTCCGGGGACCCCCTGCTTCCCAAAATACAGGCCCCATTATGGAGTGCCGGTATCCCTCTGCATTGAAATGTCACACATCATGTGACCTGGACATTTCAAAGCTTAGAGATACCGGCACCCCATAAAGGTGCCTGTATCACGGGAAGCAGGGGGTCCCCGGACATAAAACCAAGGTGGTTCAGCTCCGGAGACCCCCTGCACATCTACACTATGAAAAACATGTATATTAAAAAACATAGTTTGTGGGCGACATTTTCGCTGTGAGAGGCGGCTCTCTCAGAGCTGCTCTCTCTGCAGCAGAAATGTATTGCCGGGTTAGGCCTTTTCAGAGGCTCAATGCTATCGCAGGTAGCAAATCGCTCGTTTTGGGAATTTTGCTATGAACGGTAATGAAGGCTTGCTAAATACCGTGATAGCAACGCCCCAAAAAACGGCGATTTAAATGCCCTTGCGATAATTTTTAACAACCTTTACTGAATAAGGCCCTAAGACCCTTGCCACAAGGCCTCCCATAGAGCCTGATGTCCCCACTATGGATTCTCAGACACCCACTTCAGAGACAAGCGCAATGTTCTCTAATTCCCTGAAAGTACCTAGTCTAGCCCTTGTTGTTTCACAAATACCCACTTCAGAGACAAACATAACTTTCTCTGATCCTATTGAAGTACCTAGTCTAGCCATTTTTGTTTCACAAATACCCACTTCAGAGACAAGCACAATCTCTTCTGATTCCATAGACGTACCTAGTCTGGCCCTTGTTGTTTCACAAATTCCCACTTCAGAGACAAGCGCAATGTCCTCTTATTCTATTGAAGTATCTAGTCCAGTCCCTGCTGTTTCTCAAATACCCACTTCAGAGACAAGCACAATATCCTCTCATTCTATTGAGATACCTAGTCCAGTTCCTGCTGTTTCTCAAGTGTTCCCTTCAGAGACAAGCGCAGCAGTCTCTGATCCCATTGAAGCGTCTAGTCTGGTCCCTGTTGTTTCTCAGATACCTACTTCAAAGACCAGTATACCTTCCCCGGACACCTGTGCTGTACCTAATGTGAACACTGTTGCTTCTCTGACATCCAGTTTAGGAACAAACATATTCTTCACTGGCTATTCTGCAGCTCCTGTGGTATTCAAGAATGACTTTAACTCCCTCACTGCAAAGAATAGTTTTTCTCCTAGTCCCCCCACAACTACGTATGTAGCCTTAGAGCCAGGGATTCCCACTCCTCAGACAATACTGTCTCTCACTGACGCTTCCACAGTATTTGATGTATCCGCTACAGACTGCATGGCTGCTACTACAAACTCAGGGTTATCTCTCTTGGAAACTTCTGTAGTATCTGTTCCCCCTACAGATTCAAAGGACCCAGTGTTCAAAACGGAGTTATACGTTATGACGTGATCAGGGGTAATCAGGCCTAAATAAAAGTGTTATACCCGGCTGATTAACCCCAACTCGCATTGGGAATGAAGGGGTTAAAAGTATTTGCAATGCACTGCTGTCTTTGCCCTGTCCCAGCATTCTTTTTTTTTTTTAACTCAGATTTTTATTGCAATGTAACAGCAAAAAATACATTATCAAATATTTTTTTTTTTTGTCTTGTATGAAAACAATATCTTAACAACTGAGAGAATAGCAGTGAGATCTTTCTAAAAAGGACAAACAGACACTTATAATAAAACTTAAAGGGGGAGACAATACACACTCACAATAAAAAAAAAAAAAAATAAAAAAAAAGGGGGAGGGAGTGGGAAGGTTTGGGTGGGGTGGGGAAGGATGTGGGTGAGGTATGTAGAGTGAGGTGGTAAGGGGTGCATCTGAGGCCCGAATCCGAACACGTGTGGACTGGGTCGCTTCTCTAATTGCTAATATTATAATGCTGCTAAATAGGTTCTTATGGATATAGAATACAACCTGTAAGCTCCCCCCAAGGAGAACGCATCTACAACTATCATAGCCAGATTGAGGTCCTCTCTATCCCCGGGATATCTGTCTGTTCTAGCCAGGGCGTCCAGACTTTTAGGAAATTGTCACCAGTGTCGTTAACTAAACTCGTTAACTTTTCCATCTGGCAAACGAACCAAATTCGATTTCGAATCTTTGGGATGGTTGGAATATCAGATTGTTTCCATAATGCTGCGATCTCGCACCGCGTTGCAATTGCAAAATGGGCAATTAATTTGTTGTGTGCTTTGGTAAGGCCCGTTAATGGCCTGTTCAGGAGGAACAGCCACGGGTCTGGGGGTATTGTGAGATCGAACAGTCTCTGAATCCAATGTCTAATCGCCTCCCAGAGCGGAGAGATCCGAGGGCAGGACCACAGCATATGTAACAGGTCGGCTGATCCTCCGCACTGGCGGGGGCACAGGGGGGAGGATCCTGGCACAAACCTTGATAATTTCAGTGGGGTGAGGTACCATCGCATTAGGACTTTATATGCGTTCTCCTTAAGAGTGGTGCATATGGAGCTCTTTGCAGTGGCCATGTAAATAGCGCTCCAATCTTCATCCTCTAAGTTTTCTCCTAAATCTGTTTCCCATTGAGATCGGAATGAGGGTATCTGCTGTGCATGTTCACCAGAACTGATCACCTCTCCGTAGATCTGTGATGTAAGTCCCTTTGTGTCGGTCTCAGCCAGACAGAGCTTTTCGAAAGATGTTAATAGGGGGTATGGGGCAAATTTATTATAAAAAGCCCTGATCTGGAGGTATCGAAAGAATTCTGAGTGGGGCATCTCTTTTCCTTCTCTGATATGGTCGAATGTTTTGATTTTTCTATCATGTCCCTCCAGATCTCTAATCCGATTGTAACCCTTCTGCCTCCAGATTGAGGTATTACCGACCGATAGACCCGGAGCGAATTCAGGATTATTCCAAATGGGTGTCACCATGGAGTGTTTTGTCGTGAGGGGATGCCTGTTTTTTGTAGCCTCCCAGATTGACAGTGAGTTGGTCATTGAGGATAGCGGCATTGTGGCAAATTTTTGCGCTGTTTTAGGTAACCAAATTAAACTGCTGAGCTCCAAAGGTGCGCATGCGGCATTTTCTATTTCTACCCATCTCTTCGATTTCGGGTTAGATTGCCATTGTACAATTTGGCTTAATTGTGCCGCCTTGTAATATGATAGCAGGCAGGGTACTGCTAGGCCGCCAGCCAGCACAGGTCTTGTCATATTTAGTTTACTTACCCTCGGTTTTTTACCTCCCCAGATAAATTTGTAAATGTCAGATTGAAGTGAGTGTATGTCCCTCAATCTGAGTGGCACTGGAAGAGTTTGGAAGAGGTATAATATACGGGGGAGTAGGTTCATTTTGACACTATGGATACGTCCAATCCAGGATATCCTTTTGGATGTCCACTTCTGTAAATCAGATTTTAGGGTCCGAATCAGGTTGGGGTAATTTGCATTGTACACGTCCTTTACAGTTTTGGTGATGTGGACACCCAAGTATTTTATGTGGTTTTGTTGCCAGTTAAATTTGAAATTTAATTTTAGTAATTTCTCTGTGTGTCTAGGGAGGTTGACATTGAGGGCTTCCGGGGTGGACTCTTGTTTTCTTATTATTTGATGTCATTGTAATGTTAATGTTATGTATACACTCTCTTTTTTATTTTTTTCCCTCTGTTTTTACCTCTGTGTGGTCCCCTCTCCCACCCCTCCCTCTCCCCCCTTCCGCACACCTCCTCCCCACCCTCTCCCCCCCCTCTCTCTCGCCTCTCCCTCCCTCCCCCTTCCAGAGGTACATCAGCCAGACCGGCGAAACACAAAACAGGTGGAGTGGGTGTATTTCGGGGCAGTGAGTCGGATATGTCCGAAGGACGGGGACTTGGGTGAGTTTCAAGTTACCCAGACGCTGACTTATACACACATTAATAAATGGCGTTGATACTTATTTCTCACAACGTGCAGGGCTTTAACAACCCAACCAAACGGAAGTTGGCTTTTTCAGACTACAAAAGGAAACACGCTGAGGTTCTTTTCTTGCAAGAGACACATTTCAGCAGATCTAGCGCCCCCAAACATCTTGACAAAGATTTTACTCAGGTTTTCTCAGCTGCCGCAGCGGTTAAAAAACGCGGGGTAGCTATATTAATTCGAAATAGCATTCCATTTGAAGTGCAGTTAACTAAGCGCGACAGTGAGGGCAGATACATCATAGTAGTGGGGGCGATTAGGGGACAGAAAATTACACTAGCTTGCATATATGCCCCCTGTGAAAAGAGTACGATCTTTTTTGATAAGTTTTTCAGAACCTTGAGCTCAGTATCTCAAGGGAGCGTCGTACTAGCGGGTGACTTTAACATGGTCATGCAACCGCACCTAGATAGGTCAGGGGTTGCAGGTCAATATAACAAGGGAGCGGGCGTCTCGATACGCCGGGGCCTCAAGACCACCCAGCTTACAGATATATGGCGAGAATTACATCCGGCAGACAGGGATTACACATTCTTCTCTCACCCTCATGGCTCATACAGCAGAATTGATTACTTCTTCGTGTCCTGTCACCTGGTTCCTATGGTCACCCGAGCTGGGATCCATGATATTTCATGGTCTGACCATGCACCAATAGAGCTAAGGTGCAATAATATTCGTACGGATAGACCTGGGACGAACTGGAAACTAAATGAATCAATCTTAAAAATTCCCGAGATCTGTGATATTATTGACAACGAAATAGACCAATTCTTTAATATAAATACAGGCTCTGTCGACTCACCGTTAGTTCTTTGGGAAGCTCATAAAGCAACATTACGCGGCACGTTAATAAATATCACAGCCAGACGAAAACGAGAAAGGGAGTCCAAAATTATCACTCTCCAAACCAAATTGCAGACTCTCTCCTCTAAACATAAAAAAACCTTAGACCCTAAAATTTTGCAGGAGGTAAAAGACGCCAAAATTGAACTTAACATGCTCCTAGCCTCCAGGGCGGACAATTCACTGAGTTGGTCAAAGAGGAGATTTTTTGAGAAAGCGAACAGGCCGGATACAATGTTGGCCCGCATGCTAAAGGATAGGCAAGCTAAGTATAACATCCAAGCTATACGCTTAAAATCTGGTACCCCCACGTCTAATCCTCAGAAAATTGTAGACGAATTCGGCTCATTTTATGAAACACTATATAATGGTGGAAAAGTGGCACATAACATCAAAACGAGCGGTGCACTAAGAGATTTCTTAACCAGCTCAAATCTAGGGAGATTGACGGACACAGACAGAGAAGCCCTGAACGCTGACTTCACTATAGAAGAACTGTCGCAAGCCATTAAAGAGTTGAAACCATCAAAGGCCCCTGGGCCAGATGGATTTTCAGGGCTTTATTATAAGAAATTTATAGAGCTACTCGCCCCTAGGTTGCTCCGCATGTTTAACGCTATTTTAGCGGGAGCCCCCATCCCCAAAGAGATGTTAAAGGCGTCAATATCACTAATACATAAAACGGGGAAAGACCCGCTAGATTGCAAAAGCTACCGGCCTATATCATTAATTAACACCGATGTCAAATTATACGCTAAATTACTGGCCAATAGACTTAGTCTCATCCTACCCAGACTTATACACCCAGATCAAGTCGGATTTATCAAGGGCCGGCAAGCAGCGGATAATACACGACGATTTATTGATCTGTTGGATTTGGCAAATAGTAAGGCAACTCAAAGCATGTTGTTAAGTCTGGATGCAGAAAAAGCTTTCGATAGGATAGACTGGCCATATTTAAAAGAGACGCTTGCAACATTTGGCTTTGGAGATCGGGTGAGCGAGGCGATTCTGTCGCTGTACTCTAACCCCACCGCCAGGGTCATACACCAAGGCTACCCCTCTCTGCCATTCCAAATAAAGAGTGGCACGAGACAGGGCTGCCCATTATCCCCACTTTTATTTGCCCTTTGTATCGAACCACTGGCGGCGCAAATCAGAGGAAACCCAGACATCTCAGGGTTAAACGCATACTCCCAAACCCATAAAGCGGCCCTATATGCGGATGACATCCTCTTGATTATCACAAAACCCCTTACTTCCCTGCCAAACCTATTCGCCCTACTAGATCGATTCGCTAAGGTCTCCGGCTTCAAAATCTGTCCCAGCATTCTTAACCCCCATTTGCAGGCTATTCCCTGCCTGCTGTAATGAAAATGAATGTTACATAGTTACATAGTTCTAAAACATACAGAACACCTACAAGCTCATATTGAACCCCAAAATAACCACAACATACTGCACCGACACACTTTATTCGAGCAAATACCCAGTATGTACCTGGCAGATACCTGGAATGCGCCGCTCCTCACCTCTGACAAGCCCCGTTGCGTTTGCCTTCCCAGCCTGGGTCAGCCTGGCTGACGGGCGGCTGATCTGTTAAATGATAATGATTAGGATTTAATAGGCTGCAATGCTTCGCGTGTCTACCAGATGGCATAAATTCATGAATTGTAATGCAGTATATATATATATATACTGTGCAGTATTGCAGCCAGCGGGAATAAAATGCTTCAATCCCTGCCTGGAAAATACCTCAATGCACTCGGGCAGAAAACAGTCACAAACCTCAATACACCCGGGTATACCCGAATTCGTGGGACTAGCCGAGCTCGAATAAAGTGTGTCGCTAGTGTATATATAAGCATATAAGTTTCACAGAGGAGTGCTACTGAGCATGGCAATATATATATTTAAAACCAAAGACATAACATAAAACACAGACAAAGCTCATTGCACATCCAGTAAAACGTATACACGGTACAGTGCCTAAATATACATGTATAGATAACTAATAAATAAAATGGTCTTTTAGTTTAACATTTTGGCCAAATTGTTGTAAGCCCCTGAGCCAACTGCACGGCAGACCACGTTTCAAGGGTCCCTAACACTAATATAGATTCTTAATAACCTGTGCATTGCCAGGAAGAATGATTTATAATAAATCTGTAAAAATTAGTTGCAAAGTTCTAAGTCTGATTGAAGCTTTTATTAACCTGTACATTACCAGGAAAAGCACTCTGTAATAGATTTGTCACAATCACACTGTATGCAAGCAAGTTCCCCTGAGAGTGGGAGATGCCATGGAGTGAGCTTTTAAACATTTAAATGTGGGAGGGAGTGAGCATCAATTAGGTAGGAGGTTGCCACCCTTCAATCAGCTAAGACTAGCTGAACAAGAATTATAAAACATACAGAACACCTACAAGCTCATATTGAACCCCCAAAATAACCACAATATATATATAAGCATATAAGTTTCACAGAGGAGTGCTACTGAGCATGGCAATATATACAGTGGCGACCAACTTAATTCTTACTTGGCTAGCTCCGCGAATTTCGGAATATCCCAGTGATGTGCTGTTTAGTGTCGTTTTCGCCCGGAATATATTGCGTTATTTCGCGCCCGTGATTTAAGCATTTTATTCCCGCTGGCTGCAATACTGCAATGCCGTGTAAAAACGCATGGGGGCGTTTGCGAGCTGTTGTCTTTTAAGCAGAGAAATTCATGAATTGTAATGCAGTACATACTGTATATATACAGTATATACTGTATAACAACAACCCCTATAACCCCTAACATACACATACAGTACAGTATATGCACATCAATGATACTATAGGCCATCCCCTGGTGAGATGTGTTTGCAGCAGAGAGAGAACCGCTGCTCTCTCTGCGCAAACATCGGCACATTAAAAATTATTTAAAATACATTTTTATTCATAGTGTAGATGTGCAGCGGGTCTCCGGAGCTGAACCGCGTTGGTTTCAGGTCCGGGGACCCCCTGCTTCCCGAGATACAGGCCCCTTTATGAGGTGCCGGTATCCCTCTGCATTTAAAGGTCCTGATCACGTGACCGCGGCATGTAAACAAAGCAGAGGGATACCGGCACCCCCTAAAGGGGCCTGTATCTCGGGAAGCAGGGGGTCCCCGGACCTAAAACCAAAACGTTTCTTCTCCGGAGACCCTCTGCATATGTACAATATAAATAAAACACATAAATAAATACTGTCGTGGCTAATTTAGCAGTGCCCCCCCCCCCCCCCCGCGGGCGTTTGGGGCCCGGTTCTTATTTTATTAATATGTATTTATTTATTTGTTTATTTATTTTATTTTATTTTGCTTTACGTTACCAGGCTGTTGCTGGGTCCCCGGATAGGCTCCGCCCGGCCCCCCGTCCGCTCCGTTCTTCCAGTCTCCTTCACAGGTAGGTGGGGGGCAGGGGGGGGGGTTCTTGCCTTTTTGCTCTCGTGGGCGGGAGGGGGGATGGTGGACGGGTCTAAGGCAAGCTGGTGGGGTTCTCTGGGGAGGGGGCTTACTTCTTGTGAGGGCTCTTGTGGGTGAGGGGGGGCAGGGTGGCGGTGTTGATGGGGTGGATGGTGGGGGTGTGTGGGGGGGGGGGGAGGGTGGGGGGGGGGGGGGGGGGGTCTTTTCCTCGGGTGCCGGGAAACTGTATAGAGAGAGGCGTGAGGGGGATAGGCTAGGAGGGGGGTATTGCTGCTCAGTTCGTTTGGGGCGATGTCATCTCAACTGGTCTGGGGGACAGCACGGCCTTTCTTTTCCTGTTGAGTCTTTCTCTTTAGGGACCCGACGGGGTCTTTGACATCCTCTGCTGGGCCAGACGTTCCGATGATCTGGATCCGCGCTGGTGTCGAGGCAGGTTAGTATCTTCTTCTTCTTCTTCTTCACGGCCTTGTCTCTGGATGGCTGGGAGGTCCAGGAGCCGCAGGAAGCCAGGCGCATCTTCAATGTGGAGCTTGCCCTTAGCGAGAACGCTAAGTTTGAACGGGAAGCCCCATCTATAACGTACATTGTGGCTTTGCAGGTGCTGGGTCAGCGGTTTCAGCTCCTGCCGCCGGAGGATAGTTGTTCTGGAGAGGTCGTTAAATATTTGGATCTGCTCGCCTTGAAATGGGATTTGGTTCATCCCTCTGCTTTTGGAGATGGTTTTCTCCTTGGTGGTGTATGAGTGGAAGCGAGCAATGACGTCTCTACGCCTCTTTGGATCCTCTCGTCTTGGACCTAGGGCTTTGAGGGGGCGATCCAGCTCCATATCTTCTTTTTTTAGATCTGGGACCAAGTGCTGGAAGAGCTCCTGCAGGTAGGGCATGAGGGCTTCTGTGGGAATTGTTTCAGGGATTTTCCGGAACCTTAAGTTCTGAAGCCGGTCCCGGTTTTCCTGGTCCTCTAGTCCATCTTTCAGGCGTGCAATCTCATGGTTTATGCGGTTGATCTCGTCCTCCGCTGAGGACTGTACCGCTTCCACTTCCTCCACACTGCCCTCCAGGGACTCCGTTCTTTGGGAGATTTCGGTCATGTCCTGTTTTATTTTATTAATGGCACTGTTGAAGTCTTGGTTGACGTCTTTCATGAGCTTGGAGAACATCTGTGACATGTATTCCTCCAAGAAATCCTTAGTAATAACGCTTGCCACGTTAGTGTCGGCGCCATCATGGCTCAGCTCCGCCTGATCTCCCGGGCGCTTCGTCGGGGTAAAATAAGCAGAGACGCTCTGCATCGGTCCTTTTTTTTGTTGTTTGTACATCCTTGCCCTTTACTCTTGTTGCCCTCGTGTTTTATTTGAGATTCGGGGGGATTTTTCTGCTCGTTCTGGCACCTTTTAGTGGAGGGGTATAGGGAGCTCCGGTTTAAGCTTGCATGTGGGGTGACGTCACCACCGGAAGACCCCGCATTTCTGTATTTTTAATAATATTGTACAGTGAGCAGGGGGTTCCCTGAGCCAGAAATTAATGCTCAGGGGACCCTCTGCTCCTGCACAATATTATTAAAAATACAGAAATGCTGCTTCATTACCATAGCTGATAGCCGCTAAGGCAATGAAGGGTTAAGGCAGAATAAACAATAAATACATTAAATACATATTTTTAATGTGTGTGTTAAACCTCCCTGCCTTGACTGTAATCTGTGTAAGATCCCCTCCCTCTATTGTGTGTGTTAACTTCCCTGCCTTGACTAATCTACAGTATGTAAAACCCCCTCCCCCTATTGTGTGTGTTAAACTTCCCTGCCTTGACTAATCTACAGTATGTAAAACCCCCTCCCCCTATTGTGTCTGCTAAGATTCCCTGCTTTGACTAATCTGTGTAAGCTCCCATCCCCCTATTGTGTCGGTTAAATCTCCCTGCCTGTATTTCTGTGAGTGCAGTGTACTGTATGTAAATGTGGGCAGGGGGAGGGGGATAGGCAGGGAGATTTAACAGAAACATTAGGGGGGAGGGGGCTTTACATTGATCACAGTCAAGGAGGTGGGGTTATAACCCACTCCCCCTCCCCACATTTACATAAACTGCACTCACAGCAACACAGGCAGGGAGATTTAACAGACACAATAGGGGGAGGAGGCTTTATACAGATTACACTCAAGGCAGGGAGATTTAACAGAAACATTAGGGGGGAGGGGGCTTTACATAGATCACCCCCCTCCCCACATTTACATAAACTGCACTCACAGCAACACAGGCAGGGAGATTTAACAGACACAATAGGGGGAGGAGGCTTTATACAGATTACACTCAAGGCAGGGAGATTTAACAGAAATATTAGGGGGGAGGGGGCTTTATACAGATTACACTCAACACAGAGAGATTTAACAGAAACATTAGGGGGTAATGAAGCAGCATTTCTGTATTTTTAATAATATTGTGCAGGAGCAGGGGGGGTCCCCTGAGCATTAATTTCTGGCTCAGGGAAGCCCCTGCTCACTGTACAATATTATTAAAATACAGAAATGCTGCTTCGTTACCATAGCACATAGCCGCTAAGGTAAGGAACGAGTGTTTATTTATATATGTGTTTTATTTATACTGTACATGTGCAGAGGGTCTCCGGAGCAGAAACGTTTTGGTTTTAGGTCCGGGGACCCCCATCTCCCCGAGATACAGGCCCCTTTAGGGGGTGCCGGTATCCCTCTGCTTGGTTTACATGCCGCGGTCACGTGATCGGGACCTTTAAATGCAGAGGGATACCGTCACCTCATAAAGGGGGCTGTATCTCGGGGAGCAGGGTTCAGCTCCGGAGACCCCCTGCACATCTACACTATGAATAAAAATGTTTTTTAAATAATTTTTAATGTGCCGATGTTTGCGCAGAGAGAGCAGCGGATCTATAGTATCATTGATGTGCATATACAGTACTGTATGTGTACAGTACTGTATGTTAGGGGTTATAGGGGTTGTTGTTATACAGTATATATATATATATATATATATATATATACTGCATTACAATTCATGAATTTATGCCATCTGGCGGACACGCGAAGCATTGCAGCATAGTAAATCCTGAACCATTATCAATTAACACATCAACCGCGCGTCAGCCGGGCATGCATCTGGCTGGGAAGGCAAAAGGAGCGCGGCATGCTCCAGGTGAACAGCGTGGCATTCCAGGAACATGCCAGGTAAAAGCCGGTGATTTGTAAGAATAAAAGCTGTCGCTGCTGTACGAGGCTGGACGCTCCGCCATCTTGGGACCTCTTCCTCCAAAACGACATCCGGCAGCTCCGCTGGTTTCGATCGCGCCGCCTGGGCCTGGTAACGCCTTTCCTCCGTCGATGTCGCCGTCGGAGCCTGGTAAAAACAAGGGCTGCTCTTACCGCTCCTGGGTGTGGGTGTGGATCGACCCTCACCACTGGACCCGCCGGTCCCCAGAACCGGGTGACTCCGTCTGTCGGTCTTCCGCGGCACTTGTGACACCCGGTTCTTTTCACCGACAGCCCCGGTAAGTGGCACTTTTCTCCCATTACCGCCACAGGAGCTTGTGGGTTGCCGGATCACCGCACCGGACGACGCCATGGGTTCCTCGTCAGAAGAATCCACTTCTACCTTGGTTGGGGGCACCCCCCGGGGTGACCGCCGCTTATGTTCTCGACCAGTACACCTGCCGATAGTTTCTTTCTCCTCGGGCTCAATTTTAGCAACCGGCCCCGATCCCCATTCTCCGGGATCCGCGGCTTCCCTCCATAGCGCTCCGGGGAGCACGGCTGACAGCATAGCCGCATCTCCCATTGCTTCAACGGCCTGGATGGGTAGAAACGTAGGCATAGGCCACAAGTACTGGAGGCCACATTGCGGGCAGCGTGCAGCTGTACCCACGGCGCCACCGGGTAATCTGCACTGTAAGCAGAGGCACCCGACTGTCTCAGTGCCTGCCACCCGAATCACCAGGAAGCCTCCTGGTGCCGAATAGGGTTGTGTAGAAACCATAGTATTCTCTCCTTGCTTACAGGCCATAGTCACGGTAGGAGGTACTCGTAGCAGTGGTCTGTTCAGCGTACTGTCTCCTCGTGACTGACAAGCAGGGGTTGGGTTGCCAACCACTCCCTTGACTAGCTCCACCCTCATCTGACAAAGCTGGAAGCCACCCCCACTAGTGGAGATTAGTGGCGGATCCCACAACATTATAGGATGTCCTGGGATTAGTGCGGTACTTTTCACAGTCCTGGGGGGCCTCAGGTTTCGCGCCACAACCCGAGCACCACTCCTTATTTGGCGCCATCCCCGGCCAAATTTTCTCAGACTCTTGGTCTCCTCCTTCACCGGCAGCACCAGTCACAGGAACTTCTTTCTGTGAGGGTGTGGCCGGCTCACCAGCTCCTCGCTCAGCGGGATCCGTTCCCACTGGGCACAGTTGGAAACCACTCCCCCTGGTTGATATTAGGGGGAGGTCCCACAGGTTGATCGGTTGACTCAGCACTGGCGCTGAGTTATTCATTGTCCATGAGGGCGCGGCTGCAGCTTTCGCGCCATACCCCCCAACAGGGCAGGGTTTTCCTGTTGGCGCCACTCCTGGCCAACTCTCTGCATGTCCAGCATTTGCAGAATTTTCTGCAATTGATCCACGCGGTCTCCCAGGGAAGCAGGAGCCGCTATTTTGGTTTGCACTGTCAGTCTCTTTGCAGGTTGAGGTAGCGTTTAACTGTTTGTATGCCGACTGACTCTTCAGCGGAACGCACACTACATGCGCTCCCTCCGTCTGCCTCTGTCCGCCATTTTGGACCTTCCGCACCGCGCGGATCCTCCATTCTTGCGGTCGCCATTTGGTTGCTGTATTTACTGTGATTGTACATGGAGCTCCTCTCTACGGGGCAGCTGCCACACCGGTACAATAAAGATTGCCTTGATGCACCACCTTGTGTACCTAATGTAGGCTGGACTCGTGTTTGCACTACCTCAGGCTAGGCTCACTCTATCTGTGTCTGCTGTATCTCCTTCCTCCCAGTCTGTTCTCCCTTCGGTAAGTTGTCTGGAATGGGCTAGAGTACTCTAGCTCTTCCATGCAGTACTTGGGCGTCTACCTACTGTTGGCTAGCCTAGCGCAGACCCTGTCCAGAATCCCTGACCTCGTTAACAGGCTATCCCTTCAGGCATCCTACCACTAGCACTACCTCAAGGTGACTAGGACAGCTATAGCCCCTCTCCAAACCTCCAACTCCTCCCTGCGAACTGATAATACTACATCAGCCCCCTGACTACCCCTAGGCTCCGTCCCAACGCAGCACAAAGTGGCAGCAGAAACTCTCCCTGTTTCCCAGTGTGCCTAGCAAAAGCCTGTCCTGTTGACAGGTCTACATATCTCAGCAGAGCCTCCAAATGTAACGGGTATTCTGTATGGCCTGACCCACCCAATCTCACATTGGCCCCTGTGGTCTAACCAGTCCCCATTACATGGTAGTGTCTGGTGGTGCATCTGTTGGCAACAGGACTCCTGAGTCTCCCGCATGATGGTGTTTGGGGATTGTCAACGCAGACAGGTAGCTGAGGTAGTGTGTGCGAGTCCTACCTATATCCAGTGCAGCGCCTCCACCTCATCAGGATCTCTGCGTCCACAGGAAGATGTGTCTGATGAGGAACTCCTCTGTGGTGCCTTCTCCTGTGTAAGAACTTCACACCCACACAGCAAGGATTTGTTGAACTTGAGCATCTTTATTGTATTTGCGGTATGGGCTAGCTGCCCCTCGCAGTGATGAACTCAGCCGCACATCTCGGCGTGTGATCCCTTCAAAGGTACACCCTCCCAATGGAGTGGGATCCCCTCTCCCCTCAGGGAGATCACCCCTGTGCCAGGTCCCTGGACACAGTATGGCGTTGATAGCTTGATGCTGATTGATATAGAATGGGGCCACTAGTTACAGCACTAGCGGGCCTCTTTCCCCAGGTCTCAACGCAGACCTGCTCCTTACTCCAACACCCTAACTTTGAGCAGGGCTGTGCCTTATATCTCCAGGGGGCAGGCACATCTCTGATGTCACTAACGGTGGACTCAGAGTATGTAGCTCCTCCCATCCACACATAGGGCACCTCACCAGGGTGTAATGGCAAACCTCCATGATTACTGCTGGCATCCCTGTAACTTACCAGGCCTTACTGCCAGCAGGAGAGGAAACTGCAGTCCATTGTACAGCATGGCTACATATGATATGGATTATTATCTCTCTAGTGGGGGGGAAATATGTTGTAGGAACATGCACCCTGTTCGTACTGTAGTATCCTCAAAATCCATCATTGTGAAACATATTTCTCCTAGAGAGAGAAGAAGATTTATGATTGATAGCCCCTAATCTTAACCAGTTCCAAATTTTGCCTATTTTAAGATGTATTTATACTATATATAGTTTCTATTAACAGTAGTAATAACACTATTTGAATATTTATTTATTTTTTGGATTCGATCACAATTGTAATTCATTTATAATGTTTTCATTATTTTTTGTAATAAAAATGTATATATTTTGATTTGCTTTATAATAAATTTGGGATCTATATATCTATTATTTAAGATTACAGATTTTCCAAATGTAATGGGCATTTTCATGCAGTATCGCTACAATATGTTATTGATACAGTTACACCATTCTAGCAATGTTCTTCCACTAGAATACAATATATTGTTCAGCATCTGTTGCAG
This sequence comes from Ascaphus truei, assembly GCA_036426205.1. Lineage (NCBI taxonomy): Eukaryota > Metazoa > Chordata > Amphibia > Anura > Ascaphidae > Ascaphus > Ascaphus truei. The sequence continues at coordinate 124,629 of WSYH01000219.1, read as the reverse complement.
TTTTTGATTGTTCTCAAAACAAACTACTATCATTTAGCACCACCAGGGACCGAAAGGAAACAGTGCTTGTAACATAATATTTTTTCTTCTCCTTTTGCAGCTGCTCAAATTCTTTTTTTTTTTTTAATGGGACAACACTTGATACAGGTTTTCTTTACCACTCGCAGGAGACTATACCAGAAAAATAACAAAATCAAACAGTTTAAGTCATGAGCTCAGTATACAGTAAATGTGTTACATTGTTTGATATGTGAGGCAGTGTAGTGACTTTTAAAGTTTCTGTTTACACAATATGTTTTTAAATAGGTTCAAAATATTTTAAATGCAAAGATATATTGTTATGCAGTTGCTTGTAGATCACTGTAACTAAGGAAATATGTTAATAGTAGAAATTACAAAGTAATAAAAATATAAAGTGCAAATACTGTATGTATGTTGATGTTGTAAACATCCATGCTCACATACATATATAGCAGGCATTATCGAACCTGCTGGCACGCTCCGGCAGGTGCAATAGCATGGTAGCCCCACTCCTTTTTTGAACACAGCTAATGCAATTACAATGGCGTCTGCTCCTGCAAGTTTGCTGTGTGTGTGTCCCACTGCAATGCACCAGCGGGAGCAATAACGGCTACTACATCTGTAATTCTTTACAATAGAATAAACATAATTAAAGAATGTTACTGAGTTTTCATAGATTTCCCCATACTGTACTGTGGATTAACCGCTTTTACAATAATCTCACCAAATCTTAACCATACTGTGCATAACCACAGATTTGTTTCAGAGTAGAAAAATATATTATTTTTCACAAAATCGGTTAAATCTATCATTTAGTCCAAAGAATGGTGCACACATGGTACTGGAAAAGCTGCCACAGGTGCTCAGCAACAGTGGTCCAGTGTAAACACATGCTGCTGACAGTCCAGAAAAGCAAGACAAGAAGTGGCACTCCAGTGGTCTTCACAAAAAGATAAAATTTATTATGTAAAGATCAACAGTATGCAAATGTTCCCACCACTCAAAATGAAAGCCAAAAGTGAATGGATAAGCAGACAGCCTCGTGTGGAACTTTCGGCAATTGATCTATTCACTGCATGATACTTCCAATGCTCCTTGCGATTGCCGGACTCTAAGTTTGCATTCGTGGGTCTTTAATCCTATAGAAGCCCTACTTTGCCAGTTGGTCCCCCGTCACACATACAGCTTATACAGAGTTGTCTCTTATCATTTAGATTGTGTCTATTGGTTTATAGCCGTACTTCATTTAGCTAGACTTTGAGTATGTCTGTCACTGTGTACCTCAGGGATTTAGTCACAGGGTTGAGGGAAGTATCAGGGGACTTCTATTCCCTTGGGAACGGGCCTGAAGAAGGGGTTTTCATGCCCTGAAACGTTGCCCCCCCCCTGCCCTGTACTTTTTACCATCCCCCCTGTGTTTCCTCTCCCTCCTTTCCCATCCCCTTTTCTCTCCCCCTTCCTTGTCCTTTTCCCTGTTTAAGTACATAGGTGGTCATGAACTAAGCTCCGTTAAGTCACTTTTAGAGTGCAAAGTGCTCTTAGAACATGATGTTGCGCTCAACCCGATGTACTAAGAAACGCAAACAGGCACTTTGCGCTCTAAAACTGACTTTTTTCAGGAATTTTTTCTAAGTCCAACTGTGCTCGTTCGTAACCCTGTTTGCGTTAAATTCTGCCCTTAAGCGGGATGCACTAAGTAATGCAACCTTAGCATACGCAAAAGTTGCGTTGATCAGAACACATCAGCTCAAGGTAGACGCAAAAAAAGCTGGACTTACAAAAAATTATTGCTTTTCATTATTGCATGCGCAAAACCCATACAACAGGCAGGCGGGTGTCCCCGGCTGACCCCGCGGGGCTCTGGGGATACACGGCTCACCAAGCGGGGGTCCCGGCGGGAGTGCGGGGATCCCCGAGGGAGTCTGGGGGTCCCCGCAGCCGTCCAAGGGTCCCAGCGGGAGTCCCGGAGTACCCGCGGGCCTGCGGTACCAATGTTGCGCCTCCAAAAATAATAAACAATATTTATAACTAAATACACCCCCCTAACACATACAATACAGTAATGGGCAAAATTACTATTATCCACATATGGATAATAATGCATATGCCCATTTTAAATACATATAACTTTTTATAATTATAGTAAAAATATATTACACTTACCTTTAACAGGCAACCATGATGAAGGCCGTCTTCATCCTCATCTTCATCCTGCCCATGACCCCTCCGATGCTGCAAAACATACACAAGAATAAAAACAGCCAATGTAATGTCCCCTAACCCCTTAATCACCATAGCGGTTATTAACCGCTACAGTCATTAAGGGGTTAACCCATCCTCACCCACCACTCGGGAGGCCTACATACCCTCCCCCACTAACCCCCCACCCGTGAGGTCTAACCATCATCACCCACTACCCAGCCGGGAGGCCTACCCTCATACCCTTGTGGCCAATACCCCCTCCCCCCACCCCCAGTATCCACAATAAAAACAATACACAGCCCCACAATAAACATCATTATATTTATTAAATACATAACCCACCCCCTGTGCCCCCCATAAATACATGATTTATTCTTTTACATACAGGGTTCATACCCCAGGCCCACGTGAGTCCCTGGTGGGCCTGACGGGTCACCCCACAGACCTACAGGTTATCAGCATCATGTTTCACACAGGGTCTGGAGGCCTGTTGGTGGGTCCCGCCAGGCGCCATGGTCCACCAGGTGGCCTCTGCGGGTCACCGTGGGCCACAATGGGGTCTCCATGGTAGGCCCGCGGATGTCTGTTGGGCCCCGGGTCAGACTTACAGGTGTCTGAGGGGCCTCGGGTGGTTCCCACGGGGTTCTGGGGACCCACGGGTGGTCCCTATGGTCCACGCTGCCCCCACAGATGTGTGGCCACCAGTTCTTCCCCTCAGGTGTCCCCCGTGGACCACGCAGCCTGGTACCCGAGAGAAGCCTGAGGATACCTCAGGTGGCCTCCAGAGGTCTCTCGCAGACCAAAGGAATCAACCCTGTATGTAAAAAAATAAACCGGACCTATACATTTAATACATATATCCCCCGCCCCCTCCAACACATACAGTACAATATTGTGCAAAATAACTATTATCCAGATATGGATAATAGATTATTTGCCCATTATGAAACACATAAAACATTCATAAATCAAAACCTGAATTGTTAATCTTAAAATCACCACATTGCATGTTAAAATAAATCCAGCAGCAATTGTAAATATTAACCAACAAACCAGCAGCTACACAAATGTATATGAAATGTCAATCTATTGCATTGAGTGTGTACATGATGCAATTAATCTGTGCATCATGTATCACTATGCAAAATATATGTGTCAAGGATTGGACTTCGGCTGAAGTGGATCCCAGTGGCAGGAACAGCAGGGAGCGAAGTAGGGGTCACAAGCAGAGATCAGTGGCAGACGGCAGATAGTGATGTCAGGTAACAAGCACAGGTCGGCAACGAGGAGACTGGAACAGGATGATAGCAATAGCTAGCACAGCAGTAAACACAGGAACCTTGCCGGAGCTAAGGAACCAGTATAAACAGGCAAGGGAGGAACAGGAAAGGGAGGTTTATATATGCAGGCTGAGAGGTGGAGCACAGGTGCAGAGGTGTCAGGTATCAGGGTCTTGAATGTTCCTTAGTTTAGCAACAGCAATCCCGGTGGACAAGAATGGGAACAGTAGGCTAGAGAATATGACAATATGTAGCAATAAAATACACTATGAACAATGTCCCCCAACCACCAATGCCATCATGAAAATCAAATAGAAACTAAGCAACATCAATACAATTACCATCAATCAATTAATCCATTTCCTAAAACAATTACAATACAATACAAATCAATTATTCAATTCATTATTCAATTCCTAAAGCCAAACCATTGCCAAAAGAATTCTAATTGAAAGTAACCCCATCATTCTAATCTAACTACCAGAAATAAGCCATTAAAAATAACCTGTAACTAAATACAAATTACATTATTCACACCAATGACAAAATAAAGCTGATAAATACATTAGCCATAAATGAAAAGAACATAAACATTAGCAAAACAATCAATTATTATCCCTGTATGTCTATCCATAAAGAAAGATATACATAACATACAGGGGCAATAATAGAGCATAAAATACAATGCATTTACATCCAAAAATCACATAGAATACACCCATTCAGTGTCCGTGAATGTATTATATCCATAGTTAGTACATAGATACATTCACGGGCATTAAATGGGACTGAAAAAATCAAAGACATGAATCAAAAATCAAACAAACCTGTAAAAGTAAAAATAATAAACTTTTCTTTTGTTTACTTACCATTAGATGCTGAATCACCGATATCCAGGCGACCCGGAAGCACTGGAAACAATCCACAGGTAACCATAAAATAATAAACCCTTACAATCCATAACGGTGTCTTCTTTCTTCTTTTTGTAATCCTTCCCGTCTGTCTTGGGGTCTTCTTTTCTTCTTTGGGGTCTTCTCCGTCTTCTTCCGTCTTCTTCCGCCACACCCTTCTTTTCTTCTTAGGAGGGGAGGTGTTCCCTCCTCGGCATCTGGCTTCAAAATGAGGCGACATAGGCATTTATAGGCCTATGACGTCACATTTTGGTCAAATGTTTCCCACGGTCCGGATTGGGCCGTGAAAAACATGTAATTTGGCCGAAAAAAATAAATTATGACGTCATTTAAAGGCAATGACGCCAGCCGATCAGAATGGCTGAGTTTCAATTGCCTTTAAAATGACGTCATCAAAACAAAGATGGCCGGTGACACATGGTACGGTAGCAAATCAGAGCGTGGGAACTCCATCCCAACTCTGATTGGCTGAAGCAAAGCCTCTGTCATATGGTCTACTTGAGCCAATCACAGTTGGGATGGAGTTCCCACGCTCTGATTGGCTACCGTACCATGTGTCGCCAGCCATCTTTGTTTTGATGACTTCATCTTAAAGGCAATTTTTTTTCCCGGCCAAATCACATGTTTTTTACAGCCCAATCCGCCAAAGCCAGTCGGTTCGTGAGTATGCAGTGTCACCGGGATTCATTGGGTGAGGTCATATAAAGGTAAGTAAACAAAATAATGTATGTTATTTTACTTTTACAGGTTTTACATTTTTTTTGGAATGTGATAGATTTTTTTTAAGCAAATTTATTGCCCCTGTATTTATGTATGTCACTATGGCTATACATACATACAGGGACAATATAAGGTTGTTTTGTATCTTTATTTTTAATGTAATTGAAATGTTTTCCATGTCCATGTATTGTCCCTGTATTTAGGTATGTCCCTATGGCTATACATACAAATTGCAAATGCTTGTTTGGCTTGTTTTGATGTATTTTAAATGTATTTTGCTTGTTTTTATTAAATGTGTGTTCAATGTAATTTTTATTTAGTTAGATGCAATTTTTAGTGGTGTTTCAATAATTTATTTCAGGTGGGCTTGCTTTTTAACAGTGGCTTCTTTTTTGCAGTTAGATTTTGGCTGATGGTGTTACTTTGATCTTTCATGTACAGTATTTCATAATGTTTTGATTTTGTTGTTTTAATAGTGAATTGTGTAATTTAATTTTGAATTGGATTAATTGATGGTAATTTATTTCTGTTTACTTCTTGCTTTGTTTTTATTTTATTATTGTTTGGATGCCATTGTATTTTGTTTGTAATTGTTTCTTTTAGTTTGAGCATTGATTGGCATAGTGTTACATGATGCGCCGATTATTTGCATCATGTACACACTGTACCATTCAATTGTTTGATTGGCATTTGTTATATATTTATTTGGCTAGGTGCTGTGTTTTCTTTTTAGATGTACTTTATTTTCTTTTGCAATGTGCTGTGTTTTTTATGTGGCTATGTGATGTTTTGATTTTGCTATGTGATGTTTTGATATGCTTTGGTAATCCTTAACCATTTCTTCGTATATTGGTTAATCATGCCTATATTATATATATTATATATGGGCATGATGAAGCCACTGTACAAATGAATGGGTGAAGGGTGGGGGTAGTAGCCTGGGGAGGGTGGTTAGGCCTCATGGCTGGGTATTGGGGCAGGGTGGATTAACCCCTTAATTACTTTTGAGGTTATTAACCAATAAGGTAATTAAGGTGTATGGGGCATTAGAATGTATTTGCTATGTATTTTTCTGGCATTTTCGGTCCTGACGAGGACACCCATCATATTGCAGTGGTAAGTAGAACTATATTTATTTACTTTATTTATGCTGGTGTATGTGTTTAATAATGGGCAAATAATCTATTATCCATATCTGGATAATAGTTATTTTGCTCACTACTGTACTGTATGTATTTGGTGGTGAGGGGGGTTGATTTATTTAAATGTAGGCTATATTTAATTTTTTACATACAGGGTTGGTACCTTAGGTCTGCGGGGACCAATGGAGACGACCTGAGGACCCCCGGATGCACACGAGTACCACCCGAGGACCCCTGGATGCCCACGGGTACCACCTACGGACCCACGGGGGACACCTGCATGGAAGAACCGGGAGCCCCACAGCTGTGGGGGCTCCACGGACCCACAGGGACCACCCGAGATCCCCAGACCCCGGTGGGCACCACCCAATTGCACCTCATACCCCCATGGAACTACCTGAGGGCCTCCGGACATCTGTGAGGATGACACAGGGACACACCAGACACCCGCAGGCCCACCTGTGGACCCCATTGGGGCCCATGGTGACCCACGGTTAGAACCTGGAGGCCCACGGGGCCAAGCGGGGACCAAACAGAGACCTCCAGACACCCGTGGGCAACCCCCAGGATGCACTGTGGGGCCTGAAGACACCTGTCAGGACCACTGGGGACTACCATAGGCCTGGGGTATTAAGCCTGTATGTAAAATAATCTATCATGTTTTAATGGGGGGGGGCACAGGGAGTTGGTGAGATATATGTATTGTTTATTAAATATGGTAATGTTTATTGTTGGGCCTAGGAGGTGGGTAGTGGGGCTGTTCTGTGTTGTGTTTTAATTGTGGGAAGTGGGAGTGGGTGAAGAGGGTATTGTCCCCAAGGGTGGGCGGTTTAGGCTTCCCGGGTAGGTAGTGGAGGAGGGTGGTTAGGCCTCACGGGTGGATAGTAGGGGAGTGTTTTTAGGCCTCCCGTGTGGGTAGTGGGGGAGGGTGGGTTAACCCCTTAATTACTCGAGTGGTATCTAACCGCTAAGGTAATTAAGTGGTTAAGGGGCATTATATTGTCGCTTTTTATTCTTGTGTATTTTTTGCAGTACCGGAGGGCAGGTACGGGATGAGGATGAGGACGGCCTTCATCGTGGGTGCCTGACAAGGGTGAGTGCAAGATGTATTTATTTTATTTCTGCTGCTTATTGTATTTTAAATGGGCAAATGCATATGTGGATAATAGTAATTTTGCCCATTACTGTATTGGGTTTCCCCGGGGCACCTGCGGCCTGCAGTATAATTCCTGTGCATCCCCCAAAAATTAAGATATGTTATGTATGTTAGTAGGGTATAGGGGTTGTTGGGGGCACAGTTGGTGGGTTGTGTATTGCAGTGTTTATTGGGGGCAATTGTTCCCAATAAGCATGCTATTGTGTCTTAACCGCTTCATTGCCTTAGCGAGTAGCCACTAAGTTAATGAAGCTGCTTTAATGTATTTTTATTAATAGTGAGCTGAACTGCTTTGATTTCTGGCTCAGGGAACACCTGCTTCCCGAGTTACAGGCCCCGTTATGGGGTGCCAGTATCCCTCTGCTTTGGTAACATAACAGGGTCACATGATCGAGACATTTAAAAGCAGAGGGATACCGGTACCCCATAACGGGGCCTGTATCTCGGGAAGCAGGGGGTCCCCAGACCTGAAACCAATGCGGTTCTGCTCCGGAGTCCCCCTGCAAATCTACACTATGAAAAAAAAAATATTTTAAAATATTTTTTTTCCGGTGAGATTTGCGCAAAGAGAATGGCGGAGCTCTCTGCTGCAGGCAGATCTCGCCAGGGGAGCCCTTCTCGGCAGGCAGAACGTATCGCCACCGGCTACATGCCATGTTTGGAAATGTTGCAGGTATTCGGGCCTTCCTGCATACCATGAGAGCAATGCACTAAAAATATGGCGTGTTCAAAACCCTGCCAAAAGTGTTTTTTTGCCGCTTACTGCATAGTCCCCAAGGTTGGAGATCTGCCTGGAACATTAAAATATAACAACAAGTGGGACTTTATTTGTATTTAATATTTAATTTAGAAACTCTGGAAATGTACAGTACTGTCCCGGCAAGCTTTATTCTAAAGCTTGCCGGGTGCATAGCGGGCTAGCCGCGGGTCTGTTCTCCGTTTAAAAACAGAGTTTCCCGCGTGGCGGCCGCTTCAATAGATAAGCGCTAATGGCGCTTACTATTGAAAGCGCCCGAGGCGCGGGAAAACCGGCCGGTTTTCGGCCGAAGACAGCCGCACGCCGCCCGCGCTATTTTGAAACTGCGGGGGCAGCCGCATTAGATTCAGCCCGGCCGCATCAGTATGTGTTTGCATTCACTACTGTGATGTCCTAAAGAACAGCTCTACATATAATTTTCAAAATTTTATCAGACCTGTCTAAGAAATGTGAATGTGCTCACAAGTGACATTTTTTATTGGCTACATGCTAACAGTGGAGGTTTTTTGTTGCCTTTTTCATCCACCATAACTTAAAATGTGATATGGTAAACCTACCCAGCCTAGAGATATTTCAAAGCAAGTATAAACAAACCTCACACTGATAATACCCATCGAGGTTGAAACATGTTTGTGAGTGGTTGGTTTGTACTTGCTTTGCTAGTCCCATGCTGTGCTTAAAAACTGTGTGAACGGCAATGCATCACCTTAAATGGGCTCCATGTGAATGGATATTCCAGGCAAAGGTGACACATTATGTGCTCATTTGCATGTAATTTCCAAGAATCCCTTGCTGCAGTGGGGCACTGTATGCTAGTTGATAATAGTTGAAAGGCCCTTTGCTGTTTACGCAACCCACCATCATTTCTTGTGACTGACTAATGAAAGATTTTTAGATATGGACCTATATTATTCTCAACAGTTGCCTGGTGTTTTTAAATGTATTTTCAATGAGCCAAATAGATAATGTCACAGAAAAGCTGTATAATATAGCTGTTCTTAAAAAAAGTCATTTGTGTTTCCATTTGAAATGGAGATTTAGACTCTAGGCCATTTGTCTTCACATGAATGGATAACATTTGCAAATGAGTGTTTGTGGGATTAGAATGTTTTACACTTATTATATTTTAGCCAGGGAATTCAAACAAAAAAAAGATCTATATGAAATTCAATGAAAGATTAAACTCAAAGAAAATTAAACTATTTGGTGAACTGAATAACAATATTTTTCTTTGTCCATGAGATAAATTGGCTACGGTATATCAATTTACATTTCACCTTTCCTGGATGTACTGTCTTTCAGCAGAAACAAACACTACAGTATTTGTCATCTGGATTGTTATTGAGTTGCGTGAATATTTGGCGTACTGTACCTTTTGCCATACATCATAACCATATAGTCACATTATGTACTGATGTAGGGTTTACACACACTAATTCTTTAAATAACACATTGTTTTCCATAGCACTATTGTTAAATAACATGTACAGTAATGCATTCTGTTAACCAGTGCGATAAAGTCTGCTACACCTTCTATATGGAGCCCTAGTCTTTTTTATTATGCATCCTTCATTAAATAATGTGAAAATGCCATTGATAAACAGACCCCTTCTTGTTGTATGTTGATCTCATGACGCACAACAAAAATTACAGTACTAACATGGCAACTTTAGTAGGGTATGCAATTAGCACAATACCATGCTATAAATAGAAGTTTGAGGCGCTTTGTGTTTATTAATCCTATTGCATACAGTATGTGCATTTTCAACCATGGTCCAACAGTACAGTAGGTGAGAATTGAAATTGTCTAATGGGAAAAGGATATATGGGTTACCTGAAGAACTGCAGATTCATCAACACAATATGGATTTACAGCAAGAACCACTTCTAATTTATACAAAGTAAGATCGGATTTTTTTTAAGTGAAACTTCTTTGCTGGCACCCACAGATTTTTGATAGGAAAAATTACTTGTGTTGTCACGAAAATCCATGACGAAAGTGACGTCACGCTACTAATGGGCACGCGCCCGTGCATGTGTATACTGTACCTCAAAGTGCATACATCACACTTCCAGCCTGTACAGAGGTTGTAGCCAGCACATGTGCAGAAGAGGAGTACATGCGCAAAACAAGTACACTTGCGCCCCCCTCTTCAAGTCAGCATGCGCACTAACAGCCATCAGCTACTGCCGTGGGCCTCATGTGCGACGGGCCACATGCACCTCTGCACTTGTGCGCCACCGGCCGCGGGCCTCTGCCCATCCGCAGGGGAGAGGAGCCGGATATATATACTGCATTACAATTCATGAATTTATGCCATCTGGCGGACACGAGAAGCATTGCAGCCTAGTAAATCCTGAACCATTATCAACCGCGCTTCAGCCTGGCATGCGCCTGGCTGGAAGCGCGGCATGCTCTGGGTGAACAGCGTGGCATTCCAGGAACAAGCCAGGTAAAAGCCGGTGATTTGTTCGAATAAAAGCTGCCGCTGCTGTATTTAAAACCAAAGACATAACATAAAACACAGACAAAGCTCAGTGAACATCCAGTAAAACTTATAAACGGTACAGTGCCTAAATATACATGTATAGATAACTAATAAATAAAATGGTCTTTTAGTTTAACATTTTGGCCAAATTGTTGTAAGCCCCTGAGCCAACTGCACGGCGGACCACATTTCAAGAGTCCCTAACACTAATATAGATTCTTAATAACCTGTGCATTGCCAGGAAGTATGATTTATAATAAATCTGTCAAAATTAGTTGCAAAGTTCTAAGTCTGATTGAAGCTTTTATTAACCAGTTGGGGGGTTAAAAAATATATTTTGATTACGTCATTTAAAGGCAATGACGCCAGCCAATCAGAAAGGCTGTGCTTCAATTGCCTTTAAGATGATGTCAAAAAAAGAAAGATGGCCGGCCTCACATGGTACGGTAGCAAATCAGAGCGTGGGAAATATATCCCTACTCTGATTGGCTCTAGTAGACCATGTGACAGAGGCTTTGGGGAGAACGCATGTGACATCATTGAAAGCCTGTCACATGGTACTATAGCCGATCAGAGTTGAGATGTATTTCCCACGCTCTGATTGGCTACCGTACCATGAGGTCGGCCATCTTTCTTTTCTTGATGTCATCTTAAAGGCAATTGAAGCACAGCCATTCTGATTGGCTGGCGTCATTGCCTTTAAATGACGTCATCAAAATTAAATTTTTCCCCCACAATCACATGGTTTTCACGGCCCAATCAGGGCCGTGGGAAACATATGACGACAAACAATTGAAATAGTTAATTGTGTAATTGTTATGGATGGTATTTAAATTGTTTTGGTTGTGATTAATGAATGCTAATTGATTTATGGTGACTTGCTTGGTTTAAATAGTATACTTGTTTGGATTTTATGGTATTTTGTTTGGAATATTTTATTGTTAACATTGATTTGCAGAGTGCACATGGTGCATAGATTGTATGCATCATGTTTTGAATTGCATTTGATGCTTTAAATTGGAAGATGAGATTTGGTGTTTTTTCGGAAAGGATTATTTGATTGTGGCTGATATGAGAAGTGGTATTTTTATTGAGCATGTTTTTGATATATATACTGTTTATATTTATATATATTATATATATATATATATATATATCTATATATCTATATATCATACTCATATATCTCTCTCTTATCTCTCTAAGTCTCCTACTTATCTCTATATATATATATATATATATATATATGTATATGTGTATATGTGTGTATATATATATAGTTGCATGATGAAGCCACAGTATAAATGAATGGGTGAAGGGTGGGTATCAGGCCAGGGTGGCTTAACCCTCTTAATTACCTTTGTGGTTATTTCCGATAAGGTGATTAAGGGGTTAATTGAATTCAAAATGTAATTGCAATGAATTGGCTATGTATTTTGTTGGCAACGGAGGACAAGGATTTTGCTGGCGAGGGGGCTTCTTATTGATGAGTCAGTTGAACTTTTTTTTTTTACTATGCTAGTTAATGTGTTTAATAATGGGCAGATAATCTATTATCTCTATCTGGATAATAGTTATTTTGCACATTATTGTACTGTATGTGTACTGTATGTGTTGGGGGTGGGGGGTGGGATTGATGTATTTAATGTCTAGGACATGTTTATTTTTTTTAACAAACTGGGTTGTTTCCTTTTGGTTTGCGGGAGACCTCTGGAGACCACCTGCGGTATCCTCGGGCTTCTCACGGGTACCAGGCTGGCGGGTCCATGGGGGACACCTGCGGGGAAGAACCGGTGGCCCCACATCCGTGGGGGCACACGGACCCATAGGGACCACCCGTGGGTCCCCAGACCCCCGTGGGAACCACCCGAGGCCCCTCAGACACCTGTGGGTCTGACCTGGGGCCCCCCAGACATCCGTGGGCCTACCGTGGAGACCCCATTGTGGCCTACGGTGACCCGTGGAGACCACTTGGTGGACCATGGCGCCTGCCGGGAACCACCAACAGGCCTCCAGACCCTGTGTGAAACATGATGCTGGTCACCTGTAGGTCTGTGAGGTGACCCTTCAGGCCCACCGAGGACTCCCGTGGGCCTGGTGTATTAACCCTGTATGTCAAATAATAAATCATGTATTTATGGGGAGGCACAGTGGGTGGGTTATGTATTTAATAAATATAATGATGTTTATTGTGGGGCTGTGTATTGCTTTTATTGTGGGTACTGTGGGTGGGGGAAGGGGGTATTGGCCCCAAGGGTATGTGGGTAGGCCTCCCGGCTGGGCATTGGGTGAGGGTGGTTAGGCCTCACGGGGTGGGGGGGGGGTAGTGGGGGAGGGTATGTAGGCCTCCCGAGTGCTGGGTGAGAGTGGGTTAACCCCTTAATGACTGTAGCGGTTAATAACCGCTATGGTGATTAAGGGGTTAGGGGACATTACATTGGATGTTTAATTCTTGGTCATGTTTTGCAGCATCCGAGGGGGCATGGACGGTGATAAAGATGAGGATGGCCTTCATAGTGTCAGCCGGACATGGGTAAGTACTATATGTATTTATTGTATTTATTGTTCTTTATGTATTTGAAATGGGCAAATTCACTATTATCCATATGTGGATAATAGTAATTTTGCACATTACTATACTGTATGTGTTAAGGGTGGTGTATTTATGTGTTGTAATTTTTTTGGGGTGCACTGAATTGGTACTGCAGGCCTGCGGGGAACACCCGGGGGCCCCCGCCGGCCTATAGTATCATTGCTGTGCATCCCAAAAATTTGATATATGTAATGGGGGTATAGGGTTTTTTGAGGCACAGGGGGTGTATGTTGTTTATTGCAATGTTTATTGGGGGCAATTGTCCCCAATAAACATGCTATTATGCCTTTACCCCTTCATTGCCTTAGCGGCTATCCGCTATGGTAATGAAGCAGCATTAATGTATTTTAATAATATTGTGTGGGAGCAGGGGGTCACCTGAGCTGAACCGCATTGATTTGTGGCTCAGGAACCCCCTGCTTCCCGAGTTACAGGGGACCCCCTGCTCCCGCACACTATTATTAAAAATACATTAATACTGCTTAATTACCATAGCGGATAGCCGCAAAGGTAAGGAATGATTGTTTATTTATATGTTTGTTTTACTCATAGTGCAGAGGGACTCCGTAGCTGAACCGCTTTGGTTTTAGGTCCGGGGACCCCCTGCTTTCCGAGATACAGGCACCTTTATAGGGTGCCGCTATCCCTCTGCTTTGTCTACATTCCGCGGTCACTTGATCGGGACATTTAAATGCAGAGAGATTTTCCCCTGCTTAGTGCATAGACCCCTATGAGCGCTAAAATACCTACTGGACCATATTCCGGAAAAAAAGACGCATCTGCCCGCGGTTATCAAAGTTGCGCCAATTTGGCCGCATTAGGATAAAGGCGGCCGCCACTGTACTGATATTGGGCACTATTGCTAAGCCTGTTGTCTACAAGCACTCCTAAATCCTTCTCCATCAAGGATTCCCCCAATATATCTCCATTTAATTTGTAAGTCGCCTTTTTATTCTTGCATCCCAAATGCATAACCTTACATTTATCTGTATTAAACCTCACCTGCCATTTACCTGCCCACGTTTCCAGTCTCTCCAAGTCCTTCTGAAGAGAAATTACATCCTGCTCTGATTCTATTACCTTACACAATTTAGTATCATCAGCAAAGATGGAGACTTTGCTCTCGATCCCAACCTCAAGGTCATTAATTAACAAGTTAAAAATCAGGGGTCCCAGTACCGATCCTTGAGGTACTCCACTCATGACTTTAGCCCAACCTGAAAAAAGTTCCATTTATGACAACCCTCTGTTGTCTGTCCTTTAACCAGTTTTCAATCCAGGTGCATATATTATTACTGAGTCCAAATTTCTTTATTTTGTACACCAACCTCTTGTGTGAAACCATTTCAAAAGCCTTTGCAAAATCTAAGTAGACCACATCAACTGCATTACCCTGATCTAAATTCCTACTTACCTCCTCAAAGAAACAAATAAGGTTAGTTTGGCAAGATCTATCCTTCATAAATCCATGCTGACTATTACTAATAATTGTGTTTTCCATTAGGTATTCCTGAATATTATCCTGTATTAAACCTTCAAGTAGTTTCCCTAATATTGAAGTCAGGCTTACAGGTCTGTAATTTCCCAGCTGTGATCTAGCTCCCTTTTTAAATATAGGCACCACATCTGCTTTACGCAAATCTTGTGGTACTGAGGCTGTGGAAATGGAGTCCTTGAATATTAAATATAATGGTTTTGCTATTACTGAGCTTAACTCCTTGAGAACTCTTGGATGTATGCCATCGGGGCCAGGTGCCTTATTTACTTTAATTTTTTCAAGTCGCTTATGAACTTCTTCCTCAGTTAACCAATTGTTCATAAATATGGAGGTTGTGACTTCCTCCTGCGGCACTACTATTGAACTTGATTCTTCCCTGGTAAACACAGAGGCAAAGAATTTGTTTAATACCTCAACTTTTTCCTTAGCTCCAATAATCTGCCTACCCATCTCACACTGAAAGGGTCCTATATTTTCGTTTCTCATTTTTTTGTTATTAAGGTACTTAAAGAACTTTTTTGGGTTGACCTTACTTTCTATTGCAATTCTTTTTTCATTATCCATTTTTGCTAATTTGATTGCCCTTTTGCAATTTTTGTTACATTCATTATAATTCTGATACGATGTCTCCGTCACTTCTGACTTAAAGAATCTAAACGCCTTCCTCTTTTTGTCCATTTCCTCCCCTACCTGTTTATTTAGCCACATTGGTTTTGACTTATTTCTTTTATACTTATTACCCAAGGGTATACACTGATAAGTGTGCTTTTCTAACAATGTTTTAAAGACTCCCCATTTATCTTCTACATTTTTCCCTGCAAAAACATAATCCCATTGTATTACTGGGGGTAATAATGACTGGGACAGGGCAAACACTAATGCATGGCAAACAGGTTTAACCCCTTCAATCCCAATGTGAGGGGAGGATGTCCAGCCGGGTACACCTTTATTCAGGTCTGATCACCCCCATGCTCGCCACACCTCCCCCACTCAAAGCAGAGGGGCTGCCCTTACCACCTCATCTGGTGGCTGGGCTACTCTAGCAGCTCATGAAGTTAGTATGTCCTGAGGGTTGTCCTGGCGGGAAAGGCCATCCACATTGCTATGCTCACTTCCCTTCTTGTGCTGGATGGTAAAGTCAAACTCCTGTAAGGCAAGACTCCAGCGCAAAAGTTTAGCATTTTCCCCCGACACACTCTGTAACCAACTCAAAGGATTGTGGTCAGTTATTACAGTGAATGATCTGCCATATAAATAGGGCTGTAATTTCTTTAGAGCCCATACTATGGCCAGTGTCACGGGAGCTTGTGCAGGGTTATAATATACACAAAATAACTGGGTTGAATTGAATGCGACCTTAATATAATAAAGAAAGTTTATTCCTTGAAGAAGGTGAACACACAGAATATACAAATAACACACAAGATATATACATTTACTTAGGGTTTTGGGCAATGAAGCAATCAGGATCTGGATTGGCAATTCATTCAACGATACAGGATACAAACGAAGACACAGGGCATAGGGCTTATACTCGTTTATATGGGATTTAAGCCCTATCCCTTAACATTGGGTGTCAGGTATTGGTTAACAAGTACCTGTACCCAATTACCTTGTACCAGCTAACGTGGGAAGCATTTTGGTACATGCCCCCATGTAGCTGACACATGCGCACATTCCCTGACTGGGGGTCTCATTTTCATAACCCCACACTAAAGGAATGGCGCCTCTCAGTCTGCCAGAAGAGGATCTGTACAGGAAAACCTTTATCTGTAGGTGTGATTTATAACACCTCCAGAACTACTGAAGTCCTGCGTTTCCCCTCCCTAGGATATACAAACAGGGTGAGGGAGCCTTTGATCAGGGTCCTTGTTGTAGACATTGTGCTGCCCCCGGACCATTAACATACTACATGGGCTAGTAGGTTTCGCAGGCTTTCTGCTAGGCATGAAATACAAGATATTTCTAGGAATACATATCTATTAAAATAATCCGTTTGGCTGGGCCAAGCGGGCTGTAAATTGCCAGACCCTCATGCCGAAGGGTATTCTACATAGTGGCCAATTTTTAGCTTGCTGGGACCCACCGAACCAGAGTATCAGAAATACACTTTAAACAGACATGGATTAAAAATTACATTTCTCTGCCATTGAAGTCAATGGCAGAATCACATTTTAACCATTGACCTATACTCCGTTCTGTTGATCGGAGAGGGCTGGAATTTGCCATGCAATCATGTCAGCGCAGTGACTACATGCTGGCCAAATCTCAGCCCTTGGTCCTTACAAAACCAGAGATCTGGGTTCACACTTTTCACCCTTTTTGATATGGTGTTAAAACGCCACACAGATTTTCTCCCCCATTGTGGGCAATGGGAAGACCCTCATGGCCGCCGAGACCATTTCTCGCCGTCATTGACCGCCGGACCCTGTTGGGGTCGAGTAAGGGGGTGCCCTTGATCTAGGGGCAAAAAGAATTAACCCGCTAGCTGCCCTAGAACCGGAGATACCATTTTTAATATGTATGAACTTGGCCGTGACCAAGTTCCCACGCCACTTGAGTGATCAAAGGTTTTTTTTTTTGTTTTTTTTTTTTTTAGTTTTGAATTGTATTTATTATTATTTTTTCCCAATGTTTTATTAGGCATTTATACAATACATCAGTCATTACAGTGATAGATAGGAGATAAACTCCCGAATACCGTGCTCAGCTAGGTGGGAATCTTTGCAAAGTTAGATGCAGATGATGTATAATATAGAAAATAGTGTTCTAACCTCCAGGAGGGAACAATCTTCTATAGCATTATATCGTGTAGTCCATGAGATTAACCCCTTCCTGTGTCTGCAGGACCTGTATCTCCAGGTGAAGTCAGTGATAAATGTCTGACTACCTGAGAACAGTGTATTGTCCCCTAGGAAGCATGTGGGTGCATAAGGAATAGCCCCGAGCCGAAATCAACAGGCTGGGGTACTCACGGTTGTAGAAGTGGATGTTCCTTCAGCGTGCATTACGCTAATGATGAGCATATGTAGAAATCCTCAGAGAGGTAGGAGCGGAGCACAGCAGAGTGGATGCAGGGGCTGAACACCAGGGTAAATAAAAATCCTTTATTCCACGATCAACATCATGGTAGTGGATAGACAAACTTCTCTTACGCGTTTCAGGCTTCCGCCCTTTATCAAAGAGAAACAAATCATACTGCAAGTGTCCCGCTGATATAGGTCTCTCCCCTCCGCTGCCAGCTGATCATAGTTTCAAAATTTGTTGGCGCGAAATCGCCGAGGTACAATCTGATTGGCTGTGTCATGCAGCCAATGAGATGAATGAACCAACGTATTGCGTGCAGGGGGCGGCTCAGATCAGCGGAGCGGCTGCAGCAAGTCTTTGCAACAAGTTAAAAAGCAACAGCAGTACATACCAACATATTGACTTCTTGGATCTCCACTTATATGTGGATACTAATCTCTCAATACAAACCAATATTTACAGAAAGGAACATTCTCGCAACTCCCTGCTCAGAGCAAACAGTGCACACCCGAAACCACTATTGAATAGTATTCCTAAGAGTCAATTTCTCCGTCTTAGGAGGATATGCTCAACGGAAAAGTATTTCAGTGATCAAGCAGAACAACTTAAAACCAGATTTAAATCTCGTGGTTATTCGGATGAGGTAATTGAAAATGCTTTTCAGAGCGTAAAAGAATGCAATAGAGCAGATCTATTATCTAGATATAAGAACAACAAACATAAGAAAAGGGGCACACTAGAGGGAGAGGTACCTTTATTTATTACCACATACTCAAAACAATCAAATACTATACGATCAATCCTCAACAAACATTGGAAGATACTAAAATTAGACAGAGATTTGGACAAAGTCACACAATCTAATCCAAAAATAGTATACCGTAAAGCCAAAACATTGGGGGATCATCTATCACCTAGTATGTATAGAGACAGACTGGTTACAGAAAGAAAATTACCAAAGGGATTTCACAAATGTGGAACATGCAATTTCTGTAAATTCGCACTTCCAATGAAATCAGTAAGGAACATATACACTGGACGCAAATATAGGATCAATTCATTTCTAACATGTAATTCCAAATTTGTTATTTATGTTCTCAGATGTGCATGTGGGTATAATTATATTGGAAGAACAACAAGACCACTTAAGATAAGAATCAGGGAACACATTAGAACTATAAGGAATAAGGATGACAATTACCCAGTGGCCAGACACTTTAAGAACTGTGTTCAGGGTTCCGTAGATCGCCTAACATTCAGTGCTCTCGAACATATAGCTATAAATCCTAGAGGAGGTGATAGAGAATCACTCCTCAATCGTCGAGAAATGCACTGGATATATACCTTAGGAACACTGGCTCCCAATGGTATGAACACTGACTGGGAATTGAAACATTTCTTGAAATAATACAAAACAAATAATAATAATATGCCTATGTCAGCACATAATACTCCTGGTAGAATTACATTAATCACAATACTGTATCTTCATATAAAATAAATACACAACATGGGGTGACAATTATTCACCTTTATTAGAACTATGTAATACATAAGCAGTTGATATCAAATACATCTTGGAACTAGTATATTATTTTCTATCTGTTCCCTGCTTTTTCAGTTATATACATAACAAATTATTATACAGAAAGAGTTTATGTGATAACAAATGCATCTTATGACTAGCATTGTACTGTCTAACTGTTCCTTCTTTATCAATTATTGACATAACAAACCACTATATAGAAGCAATATATGTGATATGCATGGACAAAAATAACTCAATAGGTTACTACGAAATGCATATACACAAATGTATAAGTGGGAGATCAAAATGTGTATCATGTTGGTTCTATTTTTATATCAACAGTAAGCCAATATATCAGGACTACTAAATGTGTATATATCCTTAAGATCAGTTAGACTTTAATTAAACAACTGGCTATCTGTATATAGCCCTATTACTCCATAGTCTATACAGTGGGTTGTCATAACAGTCTTGTTATAAATTATGTGCATATAGATATATTTCTTTTCCCACTGTATTATCCTCCATTTCAGCTTGATAGATCGTTTTTGTAACACAATGTCTATATTGCTTTTAATATGCTTTAAACGTTACTGTATGTACTGCTGTTGCTTTTTAACTTGTTGCAAAGACTTGCTGCAGCCGGCCAACACCAGCATTTTCCACACCCACGCAAAAGCATAGCAGATATATATATATAATAATATATATATATATATCTGCTGTCTTTTGCTTGGTGTGTCAAATAGCTTTGTTTTGGCCCGCCCTGGTCATGCCCCCACCCCCCGGCCACACTCAACTCCGCTGATCTGAGCGCCCCCTGCACGCAATACGTTGGTTCATTCATCTCATTGGCTGCAGACAACAGCCAACAGATTGTACTCGCATTCGCGCCAAAAATTTTGAAACTATGATACAGTGGCAGCGGAGGGGAGAGACTATATCCAGCGGACACTTGCAGTATGATTGTTTTCTTCTTTGGATAAAGGCGGACAAGCCTGAAACGCGTAAGAGAAGTTTGTCTATCCACACCATGATGTTGATACGTGGAAATAAAGGATTTTTATTTACCCTGGTGTTCAGCCCCTGCATCCCTCTGCTGTGCTCCGCTCCTACCCTCTCTCAGAGATTTCTAAATCATTCATTTACAATATCATAGCCTAAAAATAATTTTTTGAACAACTTTTTCTGGGGGAAAGATAGAGATGGCAACGGAGCTGCCAGAGAAGAAGAAAAGAAGGAAGGGTCAGGTGGAATGTCCCCTTCGGTAAGGTAGGCGAACAGAACGGGGGGGGTGTAAGATGGGAAGGAAGGGAGGAGACAAGGGGGAGGGGGGGGAAAGATAATTGGAGGAGGGTTGGGTAACACATTGGTCTGTTGTAAGTTCTCTGTTTCGACCAGTTTGGTTAAGTCACTTACGGACTAACTTACGGTGAGGAGGAGGGGCTCTGACTCACTAAGTGTTGGTTGGGGGCAACTCTTGTTAGGGAAGGGATCCAGGTTTTCCCAGATATCTCAAAAGCGGGCTTTTTGCCGAACGATGGCGGTCAGGCCGCTCCATAGTATCACACTCACATCTACCACCATTCCTGTTTTGTAATCGTGCTCAGTCTGTCGTTGGTCGCTTTCCTCCAGGATGCCGCATTCAGCATCTCAGCCGCTGGTAAGACGATGAAGGATATTATTTCCTGGTGCGGAAAAGGCCGGACAATGTCTGGCATTGGCCGCAGCCACATGTAGGTCAGTGAATTCATGCTATTATCCTAGGTCGTGACCTCTTTTACTCAAAATATTGGACCTTGGTCCGTATTTCACAATTATTCTGGACAGGACCAATCCAGATGTGGACCATGTCCCCCCTCTATACCCACCACAGTCCTCTCCAACTATTGGTCTGATGCCAGAGGGTAGATCTGGTTAATCGTGCTGGGGAAGATATACCCAGCCACATGATTCTTTAATATTCTCACCTTGATTGTAGTACAGTAGGGAAGTTTTCTGAGGCTGCCTGCAAGCATGTCTCTTTTCTTCCAGCTCTCATCTTATCTATATTCATACTCAGATATGCTGACCATGCTAACATGTATCATAGCTGTTTGCGAGTCTTGAGTGCTCTATGTACATTGTATAATCCATATTATGTGGTAGTTATAGGGCTTGAGTCCAAATACAGTGCTCATCTAAGTCTGAACTTTGAATAGGTAATAAAGTCCATAAACTTTTGGAAGTCAGCCTATGACCGCAGCGGTATTGGACCCATGTGCTTAAGTAAATGCATCCACAATAATGTTATCATGAATGAAAAAATAAATCAGGTTACATACCGTGAAGTTTGTAGGAATTGCTGCTTACATACCCTTGTATTGCTGCAACTGTACCGATGCATCCAAGTCTCAAAGGAAAGAGAATCATACTCCCATGGGCTGTCTCCCTGGGTGCGTGCATCCACCAGCTCAGTGTGTGCCCATTGAGTACATAGAAGAGATTCGAAGACTTTCCTGCGGTGCAGCTCACTATGAGAGGGAGAACCACAAGTCGTAGTGATAAAAATAATGTTGTTTTATTTTGAAAAACATGGTACCTGAGGGGACACACTGCTACGCGTTGATGCGTTGACTGGTGAATCCTAGATTATAGGAGTAAGCCAGTCCGAAACACGTCAGAAGTGGCCCCATACTTATCGTTTTCCAATAAAACATATTTTTAATCAACACCTTGCTGGTCCTCCATTCCTATGAGCTGTGCAACCGCTGGATCTCGGATCTCTTCTATTACGTATAGTCCGATATTGACCTTCTGTGAGTCATATAAACTCACGAGGGTGCCGAACTAAGTGAGTGAGTGGGTATTCTGGCGAGACGAAGGTGGTCCCGTGACCAAATTTCTGATTTGTAGATATTTGAATAGTTCCCAATCTCTCGAATTTTGTATTTAGAATCACACTACAATTTCTGATAAGTCTGAGCTTCCCTAGGGCCAAATCGATCAGCATCACCCTCTATAGACCACCTGCTGTTGAAATTGGACGAACACGTTTTTAATCCGCAATCCCGAGGAATCTCTGAGTTATTAAGATAGGGGTCGTTGAAGCTAGTTGAGGAGAAGATCATATTCTGAGTTTGCATCATTCCGACAATCCCACGTGAGTCGGTAGAAGCGCTGCAGTGCAAGATTATACTGTATTTTTGTCCCCTCTCCTCTGTCCAGGAGCTCCAGGTTAGCTTGCAAGAAGCATCTTGGGCCATATTGAGTCTCTATTTTTACACCAGCAACAACGGGTTCGGAGTCTGGTTCCACATTACTGACCCTTCTTGATCTGGGCAGCTAATTAGTTATTTATATAACTCTGGTACCCCCAGCCCCCCCTAGATTCTCGCGGCCATCGGACCAGCTCTTTGGCTACTCTGTGTCTCTTGCCCTGCCACATGAAGTGGAGCATCTGTTCTGTAATGTATTTTAGATACATGGCGCAAACGTGGATCGGTGTGTCCTGAAAAAAGTATAACATTCTTGGGAGTATATTCATTTATTGCGGAAAGATCCCTCCCGAACCACGCATATTCGTTAACCTTCCCCTGATCTACCGATCCTTTTTGATCTTGACCCATAACTTCGGGTATGTTATCCCGGTATAAAGGTCACCGGTAGTGCCGTACACATAATTCCGCCCAGATACTTAATGTGCGAAGGGCACCACCTATGCGCTCAAAATTTAGTTGAAGGAGTTTTACCACGGGGTCCTGGGAGGCTAAGAATTTAAGGGCCTCTGATTTGTCGCTGTATTACTTTTATAATCCTGATACCTGTACCAAACTCGTTAGTTCCCACTGAAGTTAGGAAGGGAAGTTAGGAGGCTTAGTCAAGTAGGAATGATTCATCAGCGAAAAGGGAAATTTTGTATTGTTTCCGATCGAGGTGAGACCTGAATATTCAGGTTTTGTCTTATCCTGTCGCCAAGTTGGATTCGATCATGAGAGCGAAAGGAGAGGGGAGAAGAGGGGGGCATCCTGCCAAGGGGTCCATTGCGGGATTTGCAGAATCGTTCCGGGCTCCGCCCCCTGAAAGTCTTACTAAGAGGCTGACCGCAGGTTTTTGTATAAGCGCCTGAACCCCCTTCATTAACCGAATCTTGCACCCAAATTTTATCAGTGTGTTTTTCTAAAATAGCCAGTCAATTCTGTCGGTCAAATGAAGCCTTCTCCCTCCCGCGCAGACTTAAAAGCATCGCCTTTGCTCCTGAGGATGGGAAGGTCAACAGGTTAAACTGCTTTTGAGGTCTTGTCTATAGGCCCTGCGGCCCATGACAACCCGCCTGGTCCCATATTATTAGTCTCGGAGGATGGGATTAAGTCTGTTCACCAAGATTTTACCTATAATAATTGTAGATCCATTGTTTCAACAGGATGATGATTGGTCTATAACTGCCCGCATTGGGTGGGGTTCCCTTCCCTTCTTGGAAAAAGTATTAAATAAACCAGATTGGCGACACATTGAAGACGGGATGGGACTCCCTTCTAAGACTGAGGTTGAACAAGCTTAATGATGGGTGACATGATAGGGAGACAAATTCTTATAGTAGGCATCATTAAACCATCAGTGCCCGCGCTTGGAAAATTTTTGAAGCTTTACAGCCATTTCTAATTCTTCAGCTGTATTGTGGCGTGCAAGATAGAGATTTTCCTTTTCCTCTTCTGTGTGAGAGAAGATCGCAATCTGCTAGGTAGTCAGCAGGCTGAACCGAACAGGTCCTTTAACCCCCTGGTTTTAGCATAGTTGGGAACCTTAAGGTACTATAATTTTGATAATAACAAATGGTAAATATCCTTCTGCTATTTTTTTGTCGGTATATCAAACTAAGCTCACCAGAGCCCGTTCCGGATCGCCGTTAGTTGCGATCTTTTTTGTAAACTTCCGCTTAGCTTGCTACGAGAGATCTGATCCGGCTCTTGTTACCCCTTTATCATAATACCTATCTGACCCGTCATATTGGAGCTATTTCTTCTACATTTAATCCCAATTGAGTAATTTTTAACTCGCTTCTAGCAGTTTGTCAGCTGTTTATAAATTCTCTGGGAAGGGGTTATATCATTTTGTGCTTGCTGCTCTAAGCTGATTATTTTGTCAGTACTCCTTGGTTAGTTTTGTTTAGGGTTTTTTCACGGTGGGAGGCATAGCGAGATGAGATTCTCCTCGATTAACGCCCTTACACAATATGGTCTTCCCACAGTTGCTGAGATGAACGGCGACCCTGCTTTATGGGAAGTCATTCCCTAACGGGATTTGTTTGAGTGTCCTAACATGTCCCCAGAGTGATTCATAAAGGAATCGTTAAGTCTCCAGCATACGAATCCTTCTTTTCAATGAGCCACATTTTGAACACTCCCCGCCTCCCCTCCCTCCGGTGCCGGTTTCACTGGAAAGGTTGCGGCTAGCTCCTGCTGAGTTCATCTTCTTCCCGGGTAGGAGAGGCAGCAGCAGCAGCAGCAGCATATTTGGTGGTTGGAGGGGGGGGGGTTGAAAGACAGAGAAGCAACACGTCAGAGGGGTTTCCATGTGTGCCTGTGTGTAATGGCCCCGCCCCCCACATCATGACACCCCGCCCACCCGACCCATTTTGGTCACGTCCCCCCGCTCCTATATATATATATATTTATTTATTTCCCTGACACCGCTTCCGGCAGTGACCAAAGCCCTCACACTCTAGGAGCCCCAAAGCCCTAACACTCCCAGAACCCCGCCCCCTCCTCCTCCTCCCGGAGCAGGGTCAGCCTGCGAAACGGGCACAAGAGAGGAGGGGGTGGGGGCGCTTCATGGCTGCAGAGACACACAGACTTCCCTCTAGCTCCCCTCCTCATTGGCTCACTGCGAGACCACGTGACACGTCACTGCACGGGAACACAATTCTCTTGTATCCCCTGCTGGCTGACGCATCACAGTATGTAGTCAGTTGGCAGTGAGGAGGGACACTCTGTAAGCGTGCTTATGCAGAGGTCTCAGATCTCCTGTCAGCACTGGATGATGTGTGTCTTCCCTGGCTTGTCTGAGAACAGAGCCCTATACTTCTCTAGCATAGCCCTGGTTTCTGCCCTCTGTCTGACACTCAGCTGAGACCCTATCTCAACCTGCTATACTGTAGCAGGGTCCCGGAGCAGGGTCAGCCTGTGAAACGGGCACAAGAGAGGAGGGGGGGGGGGTGCTTCACGGCTGCAGAGACACACAGACTTCCCTCCAGCTCCCCTCCTCATTGGCTCACTGCGAGACCACGTGACGCGTCGCCGCACGGGAACACAATTCTCATGTATCCCCTGCTGGCTGATGCATCACAGTATGTAGTCAGTTGGCAGTGAGGAGGGACTGGGACCGGATCATGAGGCTACAAGGCAATGGCGAGTAGGGCTCACGTGGCCGCTTGCACCGCCGGGCGCAGCGGGTCCCAGCCCTTATAAAGACATGACTTGTTTCTTGGTTTTGGGAACGGGCCACTGCACTATAGTTTCCACCTTAGCTGGTTCTGGCTTAAGATGCCGCCACCCACCCTGTGCTCCAGGTGCAGTACTTCTGCCACCCCTTCTAAGCACTTGGTGGGTTTCAATCTGAGTCCCGCTTCCCTAATCCTGGCTAGCACCGCAGCTACATGCACTAAGTGTGACTCCCACGAGTTACTAAAGACAGCAATGTCATCAAGGTATGCCCTTGAAAACCCTTGCATACCCTCCAGCAAGCGATTTACCAGTCGTTGAAAGGTAGACGGTGCATTTTTCATCCTGAATGGCATCACTAGAAATTCATGGAGGCCACTTGGGGTAATAAATGCCGACTTCTCTCTAGCCTCCTGGGTCAAAGGGATCTGCCAGTAACTTTTACTAAGATCCATTGTCATCAGATACCTTGCCCCTGCGAGTTCACCTAACAACTCATCCATGCGGGGCATTGGGTAGGCATCTGACACTGTACCCGCATTGAGCTGCCGGTAGCCCACACTGAACCGGGTGGTTCCGTCATTCTTAGGTACCAGGACTACTGTACAAGTCCAAGGGCTTTGGGATGGTAAAATTACCCCTAGGGCCAGCATCTCTTCTACCTCCCTCCCTATACTGCCCTTAACCTCTGCTGACACTTTGTAAGTGTGCTTATGCAGAGATATCAGATCTCCTGTCAGCAGCTCTTCAATGGCTAGGGCAGTCTTCAATGCCTGAAAGGCGACCTCATTGCCAGGAGACCATACTACCAGCACAGACTGTCGCTTCTGGGTCAAGTCAGTCAGGGGTTTGGACATGGCGCATTACTGAGGGACAAACTTTCTGTAGTAGCCTGCGGTGCCTAAGAGAGCCATGACTTGCTTCTTGGTTTTGGAAACGGGCCACTTCACTATAGCTTCCAACTTAGTTGGTTCTGGCTTAAGATGCCCGCCACCCACCCTGTGCCCTAGGTACAATACCTCTGCCATCCATTCTAAGCACTTGGTGGGTTTCAACGTGAGTCCCGCTTCCCTAATCCTGGCTAGCACCGCAGCTACATGCACTAAGTGTGAGTCCCACGAAATACTAAAGACAGCAATGTCGTCCAAGTATGCCCTTGCAAACCCTTGCATACCCTCCAGCAAGCGATTGACCAGGCGTTGAGAGGTAGACTGTGCATGTTTCATCCCGAATGCCATCACTAGAAATTCATAGAGGCCACTTGGGGTAATAAATGTCGATTTCTCTCTAGCCTCCGGGGTAAAGGGATCTGCCAGTAACTTTTACTGAGATCCATAATTGTCAGATATCTTGCCCCGTGAGTTTATCTAACAACTCATCCATG
Organism: Ascaphus truei; assembly: GCA_036426205.1. NCBI lineage: Eukaryota > Metazoa > Chordata > Amphibia > Anura > Ascaphidae > Ascaphus > Ascaphus truei. The sequence continues at coordinate 97,502 of WSYH01000219.1, read as the reverse complement.
CGGGGCAATGGGTAGGCATCTGACACCGTGCCCGCATTGAGCTGCCGTTAGTCCACACAGAACTGGGTGGTTCTGTCCTTCTTAGGTACCAGGACTACCCAATGTTTCTGGGACGGTACAATTACCCCTAAGGCCAGCATATCTTCTACCTACCTCTCTATACTGCCCTTAACCTCTGCTAACACTCTGTAAGCGTGCTTATGCAGAGGTCTCAGATCTCCTGTCAGCACTGGATGATCTGCAATGTGTGTCTTCCCTGGCTTGTCTGAGAACAGAGCCCTATACTTCTCTAGCATAGCCATGGCTTCTGCCCTCTGCCTGACACTCAGCTGAGACCCTATCTCAACCTGCTCTACTGTACCTTCCTGCCTTGCCTCACTGGATCCCCATCAGTGATCTGCAAATGTCCAGCACTGATGCCACACTCGGCGCTATGTACTCCTTCAGCATGTTGATGTGATAAGTCTTATTCCTCTCTGTCTCAGCATCTACCTGTACAACATAGTTGCACTTGTTCATCTTTTGTAATACCGGATACGGTCCCAACCAGGCAGCCATTAATTTGTTCTCCCGAGTGGGCTTGAGAACAAGTACCTTCTGTCCTGGGATGAACCCTCTGATTCGGGCATTCTGATCATAACAAGTCTTCTGCTTGGTCTGAGCAGCCCTATGGTTGTCCTGTGCCAACCACATGAGAATCTCCAGCCGATCTCTGAGATCTATCACATACTGAAGCATACTGAAGCACAGAAGCATCAGTAGTGGTAGTCTCCCCTTCCCATCCCATCATGGAATAGGTCCAGAGGTCCCCGTACCCTGTCCATATAGCAGCTCAATGGGAGAGAAGCCTGTAGATTCTTGCAGTACCTCTCGGTATGCAAACAGCAAGTGCTGCAGGTGAATCTCCCAGTCTGCCTCTTTAAAGGTTCGAAGCATATGCTTCAGGGTACCATTGAACCTCTCACACAGTCTGTGTGTTTGGAGGTGGTAAGGGGTCTTGCTCTGGTGCTTCACCCCGCACGCATCCCAGAGACACTGGAGCAATTCACTCATGAATTGCGACCCCTGATCGGTTAGGATCTCACTAGGGAAACATACCCTAGAAAAAATGGCAGAACCATAGCTACTGCCCTAGCAAAAATAGTGGCAAGCGCTACTGCCTCAGAGTACCGGGTGGCAAAATCCACCACCCTGAGGATATAGCGCTTCCCGGACCAGCTGGATACCATGAGCGATCCCACAAGGTCCATAGCTAACCGCTGAAACAGATTCAGGGGTGCCTTCACACAGTCACCCGCCTTACCTACTCACTGGCAGGCATCACAGCATCGGCAGAACTCTGCCGCATCACTGGATGCCCCCAGCCTGTAGTAACTCTACAACTGCAGGTCTCGCATCCTAGCGACCCCTAATGCCCCGCTAGTGGAATGGAGTGGGCTACCAGCAACAACTGCTGCCTATACTCCCGGGGTACCACTAGCTGTCACTTCCCCATCCATACCTCATCTAACCTGGTGGCCCCTTGCTCTCTATACAGGATCCTGCAGTGCCACAAGAAGTAATTAGACCCCTTACTTGGCTTAGACTCGGACGCCCACAGTCTCATGCCCTCCAAGCTGGGATCAAATCGCACTGAATCCTTAAACTGGGCACCTAACTCTGGCCACCCCCGGTCACATCTGAGTCAGGGGGATAGGGAACAGGTACAGGGAACAGTAAGTCAGTGTCAGAAAGCGACTGAGTCTGGCTTACCTGTCTGGTCTCCACAGAGACTGCTGGAACCGTAGGTCCCAAAGGCATTGGGACAGGGGCTGGTTCTGCTGCGATTCTTGCTGTCCTTGCTGACTGGCTCCTGGTGATAGCTGCAACAGGTGCCAGCTTAGTGGTAGAAACACAAGTAACAAGTCCTAGGTCATTGCCAAGCAAGATCTCGGCATCCAAAACAGGCAAAACCCCCACCTCCCTCATGCCTCATCCGGCACCCCAGTCCAAAAAGACCCGGACAACCTGGAGAGACCTATCCTACATCTGGCATGGTCACTTGCATCCCGGTGCCCGAGAGCAAATCCTCTGGCCGCACCATATCAGGGCGAACCTACGAGCTGCTTTGTTGGGAAAGGAGATATCATTTATTTTTTCAAGTGCTGCTGGTTTAATTTCAAGATGCAATGTGGTGATTTTAAGATTAAGATTTCATGTTTTTATTTATGCATGTTTATGTAATCCTTTAACATTTATTTGTATATTGGTGTTATATATATATAATAAATCCACTGTATATGTATATTTATTATACCCACTGTACAAATGAATGGGTGAAGGGTTGGTATCTGTGCAGGGTGGGTTAACCCCTTAAATACTATAGCGGTTATTAACCGCTAAGGTGATTAAGGGTTTAACTGGCCTTAGAAAATATTTGAAATGTTTTTTTTGCCAACGGAGGACCTTTGATTACCAGAATGTAAGTAGAACTCTATTTATTTACTTTATTTAAGCTGTTTTATGTGTTTCATAATGGGCAAATAATCTATTATCCATATCTGGATAATAGTTATTTTGCACATTTCTGTACTGTATGTGTGTGGGTGGTGGGGGGGTGGTGTTTTTTATTTATGTATTTAAATGTATAGGACAGGTTTATTTTTTTTACATACAGGGTTGGTTCCTCAGGTCTGCGGGGACCTCTGGAGACCACCTGAGGTCTCCTCGGATGCTCACGGGTACCAGGCTGGTGTGTCCACGGGGGACACCTGCAGGGAAGAACCAGTGGCCCCATCTGTGGGTCACCGTGGACCCGTAGGGACTACCCGTGGGCCACCAGACCCCTGTGGGAACCACCCGAGGCCCCTCTACCCACACCCGTGGGCCTACCCATGGATACCCCATTGTGGCCCACGGTGACCCACGGTGACCACCTGGTGGACCACGGCGCCTGGCGGTGACCACCCATAGGCCTCCAGACCCTGTTTGAAACCTTGTGCTGTGCTACTGTGAGGATTACAGACACCAGTCAGGGCCACAGGGGACTCCCGTGGGCCTGGGGTATTAACCCTGTATGTAAAAGAATAAATCAGGTATTTATGGGGGGCACAGGGGGTGGGTTATGTAGTGTTTATTAAATATAGTGCTGTTTATTGTGTTTAACGGGGGTGGGAGAAGTGGATAATGTCCCCAAGCCAGGCTGGGTAGGCCTCCTTGTGGGTAGTGGGTGGTTAGGCCTCACGGGGTGGGTAGTGGGGGAGGGTGTATAGGCCTCCCGAGTGGTGGGTGAGGGTGGGTTAACATTGTATTTTATATTGTGTATTGGTTCTGTTTTCTTTTATATAACACTGTATTTGCATGTATCCTTAATGAGCTTGTTGTTGTACCTTCATTGATTGGTGCAGCAATATGACACCTTATTTCTGATTGGGTGTTTGATGTATAAAAGTGTACACTTCCCCAGTTGCATTTATTCCCTGAAGAAGTAACTGTGTGTTACGAAATGCGTTGGAGTGTGTTTCAGCTCATTTTTAAATCCATATATTATCTTTTATTCACCCCTCCCTGTCCCTTGTGACAGTAATCCCTGCTTGATATATTATGTGCCTCCCTGTGTGCCGTGCGGCGCCGTGTGCTACTATAGACACTGCTCTGGGCTCTGCATTGGAAGAGAAGCCAGTAACATCATCCGCGGGCGTCCCACGAGGTGCAGTGGCGTGCTGTTGGCGTGAAGCAGTGGAAGACACTAGCAGAGACTGCTGTACTTGTTCTTGGGACTTGTGTGTGAAAACTCACACTGTGGACTTAACACCTCATCATCCAGGAATGGCGTGAGTGCCCTCCGCGGATCCAGAGGGCCCCCCCCTGCCTGGTCGGATGATCGCTGGTCCCCTTTTCCTTCCTTGACATCGGGTGGAGTTTGACGTTTCCAGCTTCCCCCCTGTGTGGTAACCCCACTTATCCATTGCTTGATTTTATACACTTTGATGTTCGCAGAACTTATTATTCTTTAGTAAAATTAAATTTTTATACTGTACTTCACTATGTGCGTTGTGCGCCTTGTTCTTTTTTTGTTTTTCTAGTTCTAGGGGTGTCAAGCCACCCCCCAAGAAAGGCTGCAGACGCACTATTTGTGCACTCACACCTATAAGGTCAACAATATTGTTTATTACACATTGTATTCACTATTGTGTGCTATACCACGTCATTAGCTGCGCACTATCACCTTTTTTGTACTCCTGCCAGGTAATGCCTCAAAGCCTTGATTGCCCACTTTACTGTGAGGCACTCCTTCTCAATCACTGAGTAGTTTTTTTCCCTTGGGAACAATTTCCTACTCAGAAAAAGGATCGGATGTTCCACTCCCTCAAACTGTTGTGACAACACTGCCCCTAGCCCTCTCTCTGATGCATCGGTTTGCACTACAAAAGGCCTTTTTAAGTCAGGGCTTCTAAGGACGGGACCCTCTGATGGACACCTTTTTATGTCATCAAAGGCTCTCTGACACTCCCTTGACCATAACACTTGTGTAGGGGCGGACATTTTTGTGAGGTCCATTAATGGGGCTGAAACTTCCGAGTAGTTGGGGATGAACCGCCGGTAGTACCCTGCTAAACCCAGCAGAGAGCATAACTGCGTTTTTGTTTGGGGGGTCGGAACTTCTTTCAGGGCAACTACCTTGTCAGCTAGTGGCCTTACTTTTCCACCTCCACTGCATACCCTAAGTATTTGGTTTTCGCCTTACCTAAGGCACATTTCTTAGGGATGGCTGTGAGCCCTGCCTGTCTTAGCGACTTGAGGACCGCTTTCAGCCTATTTATGTGGGCCCGCCAGTGTTTACTATTGTAACGATTCAGGGGATTCCTTCCCATTCTTTTCCCTCTGTCCCATCTCCTGCCAATCCCTCTACCTTTTCCCACTCCTGTCCCGTTCCGTCTACCCCTCCCCCACTACCTCAGCGCATGCCCCGCAGGTCTCGCGCACCCGTGCGGTCCCCGAGCCAATGCAGTGATGCTCCCCGCTCCCGGACACCCGCTGTGCCTGCGGCTAGTACCTCACCTTCCCTGGTTGCTCCGTCCGCTCCTCTGCCTGCTTCCAGCGTGGTGCCCGCGGCGCGGCGCTCTGCACGCCTAGTGGAGCGGCCTGTGCGCACGCTCCCTCTGCTCGCAGCCTGTGCGCGCACACCCGCAACTTACAGAGGGCACGCGCACACGCTCCTCTTATTTAGCCTGTCACGTTCCTGACTCCTCCTCCCAATCCCTACAGGCCATTCCCCTGACTGCCCCTTCTGTCTCCTCCTCTTCTCTCCCTGACCTATCTCTGTTGTCTCCCACTTCTCTCTCTGCTCCACCCCTCTCTCCTATTGGTATGTCTCCCTTTATAATCCCTGTCTGTCCACTTCTTCCTCGCTCTGCATAGTTACTGTTTCCCTGTGTGTGCTGACCTATGCTGTGCTCCCTCTGTGTCCCTGCTGTATCCTGCTCCTGTGTTTACCTTGGATTTCCCTGGCTTTTGACTCCTGCTTGTCCTGGACTACTCTGCTCTCTAGTACCCCTTGAACCTTGCTACGACCCTGACAACTCTACCCTCTGGACCCCTGGACATAGGCACACGGACACGACCATTCTTACGCTTACACCATCAGACGTTGTAAGTTGTTTCCCACAGGTTGCTTACAACACCTCTCCTGGCACTGGAGTCTCAGGAACCGATGCAGGTCGGCAGTCAGCAACTTCGGGCCATGGAGAGAGCGCGGCGTCACCTGAATAGACTTTGCTTCTACTGTGCTTCTCCGGAACATCGTCTCCAGAATTGTTCCCTGAAGCCGGGAAACGGGCACACCCAGTAAAGGTAGAGTGGCTTCTACTGGGTACTGTCTCTCCTTGCCCCTCTCCTCCCGAAGCTCTCCCAAAGAAGTTTCTGCTTCCTGCCACGTTGGAGGGTCATAACCTGTTCCTGAAGGTTGAAGCTTTCGTCGATTCAGGATCTGGTGGTAACTTCATGGACCAGAAGTTCGCATCGGAGAATCACATCCCCATGGTCAGAAGGAAGACCCCCATTGGCCTCGAGGCCATCGACGGCTGGCTACCTCAGCCGGCATTTATCATTTGGGAGTCTATTCCGCTTACATTGACCTTGGCTGAAGGTCATAAGGAGGTAATCATCTTCAATATTTTTCAATCTCCCACGGTGCAAAATTTTTTAAGATTGACTTGGCTTCAACTCCACAATCCGCGCATTGACTGGACCGGCACTTTCCCTCTCCAGTGGCCTTCGTCCGCAGATTCCATTCCTGTGGAGTCTCCTGTTGCAGTGCTTGCCAGCCTGGATTCCGTTTCTTCCAATCTATTGACCCTGCCTTCCGTGTATCATGAGTACCTGGATGTGTTCAACAAGGTACAAGCGGAGATTCTTCCTCCCCATCGTCCGTACGATTGTCCTATCGATCTCATTCCTGGAACCATCCTGCTGAAGTCTAAGTCATATCCACTCTCCGTCCCGGAGACCGAGGCCATGACGTCCTACATTCAGGAAAACTTGGAGAAGGCTTTCATCCGCAACTCTACCTCCCCTGCCAGGGCTGGCTTCTTCTTTGTGAAGAAGAAGGATGGATCGCTCAGGCTGTGCATTGACTTCCGCGGACTCAATAAGATCACGGTGAAGAACCGGTATCCTCTTCCGCTTATCTCAGAACTGTTTGATTGTCTCCAGGGGGCCTCTATCTTCTCAAAGCTCGACTTAAGAGGTGCCTATAATCTCATTCGTATAAGGGAGGGGGACGAGTGGAAAACTGCATTTAACACACGTTCTGGACATTATGAATATCTTGTTATGCCCTTTGGTTTATGTAACGATCCTGCTGTTTTTCAAGAGTTTATGAACGACATCTTCTGCGATGTATTGGGAACATTTGTCATAGTCTACCTAGACAACATTCTAATTTTTTCTAAAAATCTGGAGGAACACATTTCACATACCAAACTAGTGCTTTCTAGACTCCGTTCTAATCACCTATATGCCAAGATGGAGAAGTGTTTATTCCACCAGTCCTCTACTGCCTTTTTAGGCTACATCATCTCCAGCCAAGGCTTCTCCATGGATCCAGAGAAACTGAAAGCTGTTCTCGATTGGCTGCTGCCGAATTCACTTAATGCAGCGTTTTCTCGGCTTTGCCAAATATTACAGGAAATTCATCAAAATGTTTTCTTCTATTGCTCTTCCCATCACCGCACTGACAAAGAAGGGCGCCGATTTCTCTTCCTGGTCTCCTGAGGCTATTCTTGCATTTGAGGTCCTCAAGAAGGCTTTCGTTTCTGCACCTATCCTTCGTCATCCAGATACTTCCCTCCCCTTCACTTTGGAGGTCGACGCCTTGGACGTAGGAGCCGGCGCAGTCCTTTCCCAGAGGACTTCTCGCCAAGAGAAACTCCACCCCTGTGGTTTTTTTTCACGGAAATTTTCATCTGCCGCAAGGAATTATGATGTCGGTAACCGTGAACTTTTGGCCATAAAACTGGCTCTTCAAGAATAGAGACACCTTTTGGAGGGTTCCAAGGAACCAGTTGCTATTCTCACTCACCACAAAAATTTGTTATATATTGAAGGGGCTCGTCATCTGGGATCCCGCCAAGCGCGCTGGTCGCTCTTCTTTTCCCGCTTTAACTACACCATCTCATATATTCCTGGTACCAAAAATGTCAAAGCGGACACTCTCTCGTCAGTTCGCCACAGAAACCGAAGCTAATGAAACCACAGAGCCTATTCTTCCTGCCAAAGGTATAATTTCCGCTAACAACTTCGATGTGTTGGACGAGATCAACAAAGCTCAAGCTCACATTCCCAGCAGGTTCAGGGTACCAGAAGGACACCTATACGCAGCTCCACGCTTTCGCCATAAAGTTTTACTTTGGGTTCATTCTTCTAGAGCATTCGGTCATTCAGGCTTCAAAAGGACAGCAGATCTCATTAAACGGGCTTTTTGGTGGCCAAAGATGAACCAAGACATTCTCGACTTTACTTCTACCTGTCCTGTATGTGCCCAGAGTAAGACACTCCATCACAAACTTTCTGGTCTTCTCTTGCCTCTCCCCATTCCAGAACAACCCTGGAAACATTTCAATGGATTTCATTGTTGAACTGCCCATTTCCAAAGGGATGAACACCATTCTGGTCGTAGTAGACAGGTTCTCTAAACAAGCACACTTTATTCCCCTCAAGGGTCTTCCTAACTCGGCCACGTTGGCTGATGTCTTCTCCAAAGAAATTTTTAGATTACATGGCGTACCCATTTCTATTGTCTCTGACCGTGGATCACAGTTCATCTCGAAATTCTGGCGGGCATTTTCCCAAAGACTCTGTATCTCTCTTTTGTTTTCCTCAGGATGCCATCCTCAAACCAATGGTCAAACATAAAGGATGAACCAGACCCTTGAACAATATCTAAGATGTTTCATATCGGACTCACAAGACAACTGGGTGGACCTCTTACCATGGGCCGAATTTGCTATAAATTCTTTGAAAAACGAGTCTACTCAGGTGTTCCCCTTTTTCATCAACTTTGGTTTCCACCTCAGTAGCCTTCCTCTCTCGCCCTCCCCTTCAGGCTTTCCTGTGGCCGACTCTCATGTTGTCAATCTCCAAGAATCTTGGAAAAGGATCCTCAAGACTTTACAATCTGCGGTTGCCAAACAAAAGTCCAAGGCAGATCGTCATCGTCATCCTGGGCCTTCCTTCAAACCTGGCATCCAGGTGTGGTTATCCTCAAAAAATATTAGGCTGAAAACACCATCGCCTAAACTATCTCCTAGATTCCTAGGTCCTTTCAAAATTTTGGAGAAAATTAATCCTGCGGCTTACTGTCTAGACCTTCCTCCTAGTATGAAGATTCCGTCCGTTTTCCACGCTTCCCTTCTTAAACCTTTCATACCTAGTCCTCATTTTCCTGTCCCCTCTCGGAAACCCGATCCAGTCTCCACCCTAGGACAACAGGAGTATGAGGTCCAATCACTTATCGATTCCCGCTGGTCCAAAGACAAACTCCAATTCCTGGTCCACTGGAAGAGCTATGGCCCAGAAGAACGTTCATGGGTACCTGCACATCACATTCATTCCCCAAGACTACTCCTTCAATTCCACCAAAAATTCCCCATCAAGCCGTGGTTGGATCACTCGGAGATCGATCATCAAGGGGGGGATACTGTGACGATTCAGAGGATTCCTTCCCCTTCTTTTCCCTCTGTCCCAGCTCCTGCCAATCCTTCTACCCATTCCCACTCCTGTCCCGTTCCATCTACCCCTCCCCCACTACCTCAGCGCATGCCCCGCAGGTCTCGCGAGCCCGCGCGGTCCCCGAGCCCATGGAGTGATGCTCCCCGTTCCCGAACACCCGCTGTGCCTGCGGCTAATACCTCACCTTCCCTGGTTGCTCCGTCCGCTCCTCTGCCTCCCTCCAGCGGGGTGCCCGCGCCGCGTTGCTCCGAGCGCCTAGTGGCGTGGCCTGTACGCGAGCTCCCTCTGCTCGCAGCCTGTGCGCGCGCACATGCTCCTCCTCTGGGTCCTGTCGCCCTTCTGCTCCCTCCTCTCAGTCCCTGCGGGCCATCTCCCTGTCACAGCCTGTGTGCGCGCACCCGCAACTTACAGAGGGCGCGCGCACACTCTCCTCTTATTTAGCCTGTCACATTCCTGACTCCTCCTCCCAATCCCTACAGGCCATTCCCCTGACTGCCCCTTCTGTCTCCTCCTCTTCTCTCCCTGACCTATATCTGTTGTCTCCCACTTCTCTCTCTGCTCCTCCCCTCTCTCCTATTGGTGTGTCTCCCTTTATAATCCCTGTCTGTCCACTTCTTCCTCGCTCTGCATAGTTACTGTTTCCCTGTGTGTGCTGACCTATGCTGTGCTCCCTCTGTGTCCCTGCTGTATCCTGCTCCTGTGTTTACCTTGGATTTCCCTGGCTTTTGTCCCCTGCTTTTCCTGGACTACTCTGCTCCCTTGAACCTTGCTACGACCCTGACGACTCTACCCTCTGGACCCCTGGACATTGGCAAACGGACACGACCATTCTTACGCTTACACCATAAGACGTTGCAAGTATATCTAACAACTCTCTCTACAGGCCCAGCAATGCTATACCACACTCTGGGCTTGCTCCCACTGCTGTGGGTGTGTGGTGTAATACCGTTCCCACCTCAGTACTGGGGTCTTGCCAGGTCTGCGGGCATACAGGCGTGACAACTATAAATGACAATGTCATCTAGGTAGGCTGCGGCATAAGCCATATGGGGTCTCAGCACCTTATCCATGAGTCTCTGAAATGTGGCTGGGGCTCCATGCAGTCCAAATGGCATTGTCACAAACTGGTATAAACCCATGGGAGTGGCAAATGCTGTTTTGCACTTGGACTTTTCCTCTAAGGGTTTTTGCTAGTATCCTTTTGTTAAGTCCAGCGTGGATATATATTCCGCGTTACCAAGGGCGTCAATTAACCCGTCCACCCTTGGCATTGTATATGCGTCAAACTTGGATACCGCATTGACCTTTCGGAGGTCCACACAAAATCTTACCTTCCCATCGGGTTTAGGGACCGTAACTAGTGGACTACACCACTCACTGCATGATTCCTCAATCACTCCTAAGTGTAACATTTCTTGTACCTCCTTCTCTACCAGGGCCCTACGACTCTCAGGCAACCTATAAGGATGGGAAAGTACTTTTACTCCAGGTGCTTTCTCGATCACATGTGAAATTAAATTAGTTTGCCCTGGCAAATCAGAAAAAACCTCATGGAATTGTGTAATTATTTCTAACAAGTCCCCTTTTTGTTCAGAGGACAACTGTCTACCCATTGGGATTTTATCGTCACCCATGATGTTCTCCCATTGGGGCTGAGGGCCCAAATCCGTTTCCTCCTCCACCGGGTGGATGAATAGAGACCGCTGCATCTTCCAGGGTTTCAGCAAGTTCACATGGTAAATTTGTTTACCCTTCCTGACCCTGGTTGAGCGATCTCGTAATCCACATCACCCATGTGGCGGAGTACTTCGAATGGGCCCTGCCATTTGGCTTGGAGTTTACTCTCAAAACTGGGTAACAACAACATTACCTGGTCTCCCGGGTGAAACACTCTCATGTGAGCATTCTGATTGTAATGTCTCTCCTGGCTGTCCTGGGCTGATCTAAGATTGTCCCTAGCAAAATTGCCGACCACATCTAGGCGCTTCCTAAGGTCTAGTACATATTGCAGGGAATTCTTAGAAGGGGGCCGCTGTTCCTCCCAGGACTCCTTTAGGAGGTCTAGGATACCCCGGGGTTGGCGGCCATACAGCAGTTCAAATGGAGAGAATCCCGTGGAGGCCTGGGGAACTTCCCGCACTGCAAACAGCAGAAAAGGGAGAAGTTCATCCCAAGCTCTCTTCTCTGAATCTACAAATTTCCTCAGCATCCCTTTTAGAGTTCGGTTAAATCTTTCCACCAATCCGTCAGTCTGTGGATGGTAGACCGATGTCCGAACAGATTTGACCTCTAGTAATTTTAAGACATCCTGCATCAGTTTTGCCATATAATTTGTACCTTGGTCTGTCAACATAACCTGGGGAAGTCCAACCCGTGATAACAGCTCCAACAACTTGTTGGCTACTTGCTTCGCCATTGCTGTTCTTAGGGGGAACGCCTCAGGATACCTTGTTGCATAGTCAACTATTACAAGAATAAACCTGTGTCCTTTTGCAGAAGGTTCTAGAGGTCCTACAAAGTCTACCCCAATCCTTTCAAAGGGAACTGACACCAAGGGTAGAGGAACCAAAGGGGCTGTTTTTTGTCCCTTCGGATTAGTTAGCTGGCACTCCGGACATGCCGCAGATGACTTAGCAATATCACTATACATCCCATGCCAATAGAATCGGGACGAAATATGGTCCAATGTTTTATGGCTGCCCAGGTGACAACCCCAAGGGACAGTATGGGCTAGAGTGAACACAGATTTAAAAAACGCCTTGGGAACCAATATCTGTCTGGTGACCTCCCCTGTTTGTGTCTGCCTATTCACCCTATACAGGATATCATTTGATAATTCAAAATGGGGGAATACTATCACCCCTTGTGCATTTAAAATCTGCTCATCAATTTTTACCACCTTGTCATACTGTCTAGCAAGGACTTGGTCTTCCCTTTGCCTCTGGCGAAAGTCAGGGAGGTTTAGGTCTGGTAAATCTCCAGTGCCCATATCCCCCTCCCTCTGGCCATCCCCAGCCATGACTTGTGATCTCTGGCTACTAGAATGGTCACTTTGGAACCCAGGTTTCTGCAACCAGTCCTGTTTGTCGGAGCGTCTTTGCTTCCGAGTCTTTGGAACCCGGTGTCGGCTGGGGAAAATGTCTGCCGAGAAGGGGAACAGTTTGCCAAGGTTCTCCTGGGCCACAGAATAAGGCTCCTCATGATAGACTGGGGCCATTAGGTCAGAAAAGAAAGGCCAGTCCCGGCCGAGCACAACGGGGGCAGGGAGCCAAGGAGCGACTCCTACTTCGAGATAGGCCTCCTGACCCTTTACCTGGAGCTGGATTTTGGCCATCGGATACCGTCTTACATCGCTGTGTATACATTCTATGCTCCATGGAGAGTCAAAAGAACACACGTTAGGCGGTAACAGTCCCTGGAAGACCAGAGTTTTCCAAGAGCCCAAATCTACAAGGGCCTGGACGTTTTTGTCCCCCAACCTGGCTGGAAGTAGTCAGGGCTTGTAGTTTTCTCCAGTGGAGGCTGAGGCGACGGTCCTGCCGAATGAACAATCCATCCGTGGACAGTCCACATGCCGGTGGCCTTGTTCTCCGCAGGCAGAACATGGGGAGGGTTCCCTCGTAGGAAGGGGCCATGGATAGCGCTCTGCTGGACCGGACACTGGAGACCAGGCATCTGGTGGGTCCTGTGGGCGACGTCCTTGGAAGCTCCTCTCATTTTACGACGAGCCGACATCAGGATGTAGATGAGGGTCTCGGCGGGGACCAGCATTTGGACTCCGCCCTTGCTGGAACGACTGCTCCTTCCGTTGGATTTGGCGGTTGCGTATGGACGGGCCGTAGGTTCCCCGTTGATCCGACCTCGCACTTTTGGCGTCCGCAAGTGCCGGTGGAGTTGGATCCGTTGGGTCCAGGACACTCGCCTGCTCCTCAGCCCCAGGGAAGTTCTCCACGAGTCGGACCGCCAAAGCTAGGGTTTCAGCAGCATGACGTTTTACCCACGAGCGTGCGGAAGGGGGTATTATTTGTAGGAATTGTTCCAAAACCACCTGCTCAAGAATTGCCTCCTTAGTGCACTCCTCGGGTTGTACCCAGCGCGTACACAAGTCCAATAACCGCTAAGCGAGGACCCGGGTTCTCATCTTAGCGGTGTTCTTCATGTTCCGGAACTGCTGACGGTAGGTCTCTGGGGTCAGACCTAAGCGATCCAGTATTTCGGCTTTCACTTGTCGGTAGTCCATTGCCTGATCTGCAGGGAGGCCCTGATATGAGGCCTGGGCTTCTCCTATGAGGAGCGGGGCCAAAGCAGTTGCCCAGCGATCTGCAGCCCAGCCCTGAGCTTCGGCAACCCTTTCAAATGTCAGTAAAAAAGCCTCTGGATCCTCGTTCGGAGCCATTTTCCTCAGGAGTACCGGGGGTTTGTTTGCAAGTTTTGGACTGGCAGACCCCTGGAATTGGGTCAGCAGCTTGGCCATCCGCTCCTCCTGTGCTGCCTGCTGGTGGTTTAGGAGCTGGGTTTGCTGCTGCAATAGTCTTTCATCTCTCTCTGCTTGTAGCCGGGCCTGCTCCTACATTAACTGTCCCTGCTGTTTGGTCTGCTCGCACAGAAACTCTTTAAAAAATTCTTCAATTTTTCTCATTCTTGTGTGTGTGTGTGGCCCATTAACTGCAGGGGCCTTTCAAAATCCCGTCACTTCTTGACACCATATGTTGCAGGGTACATGCAACCACACACGCTGGTTCTTTGGATAAGGCTTATTTATTTGAGCCTTAAAACATACAACACACCCCCCAGCTATGCTCTGGGAGGCTCATAAAGCCTCTATCAGAGGAGACCTGATCTCAATCGCCTCCTTTAAAAAGAAAATGAAAGTTAAGCTACAAAAGGACATCACAGATAAGATCCCCCAACTGGAACAACAACATAAAATCACGGCGTCTAAAAAACGCTAAAACAATTAAATCTAGCTAGATCTGCCCTGAAACAGACCCAACTCGAAGAGGTGGAGAAAGCACTGAGGTGGTCAAAACAAAAATATTTAAAGCAGATAGGCTCTTGGCCTCAAAGCTCAGGGGTGCCAGAGTTGAATCTCAGATAGCCCGCATTCAGACACGAAAAGGGCAGATCTAATACATAGAAAAAGAGATAGCCCAGGAATTCACAGATTTTTACTCTGACTTATACAACCTCCACCCCCCAGACCAAGACCCGGTCAGCCGCAACACAATTACACAATATCTAGAGCAATGTAACCTCCCATCCCTATCCCCCAAGGAGGTAGAGAATCTGAAAAAAAACATCTCCCAAGAGGAACTATCTCAGGCTATCAGCTTACGCAAGTTAGCCAAAACTCCGGGCCCAGACGCTTTTTCAAACTCCTACTACAATATGTTCATGCCGACCCTCTCCCCCTACCTATTAGATATGTACAATTCCTTCCTTCAAGGAGAGCCAATTCCCGCCACAATCACAGCAGCAAATTTAGCCATAATTCATAAGGAGGGCAGAGACCCCCTACTATGCGGCAACTACAGGCCCATCTCCCTATTAAATACCGATCTCAAAATCTACAGTAAGATCCTGGCAAACAGGCTAAACCCAATTCTCCCTAGACTCATACATGTAGATCAAGTAGGCTTTGTGTCTGGAAGACAGGCCTCCGACAATACCCGCAAAATTGTGGATATAAGTGACCACGTGCATCTCACCGGTTCCAAAGCAATGATTCTGAGCCTTGACGCTGAAATGGCGTTCGACAGAATCAAGTGGACTTTTTTAGACCAAACAATGCTGAGGTTTGGCTTCTGTGGCCCTTTTTTGGAGGGGGTGAGAGCTCTCTACCAAAACCCAACAGCGTATGTTAAATTATCAGGTGGCTTCTCTGACCAATAAAAATTAGGAACGGGACCAGACAAGGTTGCCCGCTTTCCCCCTTGCTATTCGCCCTAACCATTGAGCCCTTAGAGGCCAAAATCAGAGAAGAAAAAAGTATTAAGGGGATCCAAATTGCGGAAAGAGAATACACAATTTCTCTATTTGCTGACGATGTGATTCTGACCCTCGCGGACCCCCAAACCTCCCTCCCCGACCTACAAAGGCTACTGGCCCAATTTGGGTCAGTCTCTGACTATAAAGTTAACATGGACAAGTCAGAAGCCCGAAATATACCCCTCCCAGCCCAGACGTGGAAACTCATTCAAGCTAACTATAAATACAAGTGGAGCTCCACCTATATTAAATATCTTGGGGTTAAAATCTCAAATTCCTACAATACCCTCTTCCAATATAATTAACCCCTCCCCCACCAATTCGATCTAATTAAAAAAGACCTGGAAACTTGGAAAAAACATTAAATTTCCTGGTTTGGGAGAATAGTTTCCGTAAAAATGAATGTTCTCTCAAGGTTATTGTATAATTTCCAAACCCTCCCAATTACGGTGCCACAAGTGGCCGTGAAGAACATCCAATCACTACTGCTCCAATTCATTTGGAACGATAAAATCCAAGAGTCCCAAGATCAGTGATGCTCTCATCAAGAGCTAGAGGAGGTATGGGGGTCCCCGATATCATCAGGTATTACCTCGCAGCACAACTGAAGCAGGCCGTAGTTTGGAATTGCAACCCGGCCTCTGGCTCGCAATAGAGTCTCATTACGCGCATCCCCACTACCTCCAAGTGACTTTATGGTCCACAGGTGGTGGCGGGGCTGGACCACAGAGGTTCGACCTAGGAGCAATGAGATGTACGTGGGACCCATGGCTTAAAAGCAAAGGGAAGTATGGTCTGCTAGCTTCCCCCTCCCAGCTCACTCCAATCTTTGGGAACCCCAATTTCCCGCCAGGGTGTTCCCCAAGACAATTTGGCCAATTCCAGAGTCATAATATTAGGATGGTTGCCGATCTGCTGCAGAAGGAGGAGATATTAACTTATCAGGCGCTGAAAGATAAATTACTGATCCAGGGCCTTCACCTGATTAAGTATTTACAATTTCGTCACTTCCTACTATCTTTATCCCCAACCTCCAAGTTCCCCCTGCTGACCAGATTTGAATCCATATGCATTAAAAATACCTACCAAAGAGGCCTGATCTCCGAGATATATAAGGGAATAGAGCCGACATCCAGCCCACTGAATCACCGATACATGCAAAAATGGTCGGAGGATCTGGGCCTCCAAATAGACCTGGAAGACTGGGAGGAAATTAGGGAGCAAGCTGCTAAAACATCAATCTGCACAACAATAAAAGAAAACATCTACAAAATTATAATTCAGTGGTACCTGACCCCGGCTAGGCTGAGCCAGGTCTTCCCCGGCACACTGGATCTGTGCTGGAGGGGATGTGATCAATAGGGGGACATGGCCCACATTTGGTGGTCATGTTTGGAGATTCAGAGGTACTGGACCATGATCCAGATGCTCATTTATGAGACCACGGGACTCCCCCTTCCCCTGGAACCTCTGGCCCTGGTGCTGAGCAAACCCATCGATGACCTTCCTCCGCCGATGTCAAGGCTGATCACGGCAATGCTGACAGCGGCCAGATGCTCCAAAGCGGCCGCCTGGAAACAGGTTAAGCCCCCCTCGAGAACTACAGTAGTCAGAAGAATCAATGAGGTCATGACTATGGAGAAGCTGACAGCTATGCTCCAAAAGAAGATGCCTCAGTTTTGGAACACATGGGACCCCTGGTTAGAGAGATAAAGCTCAAAAAGGCCAACCACCTGGACCTTTAGTCCCTTCCAGACAGCAGGAGAGAGAATCAAGGAAGCCTCTGGACGTACCTTCACCCCCCCTCTCGCCCACACATTCACCCATTCCCCCCCCCACTTGTTTGTTTCCTTCCCTTCCCCCTCTTTCCCCCCCCAATATTTCATGCCCGTATAGCCACCAGACAGATGATACATACTTTACTTATTTGTCGGTTTTGTAGTTGCCATTATTTGTCACATGGATGCGGGGCATTTCTCTTCTCCCAAAAAATATATATATAAAATATATTATATATTATCTAGATATTAATATATATATTATATATAGATAGTTATACGGTTACGTTCCAAAGGATTAGTAAACAAAGGGACAGCACTCATGTTGAAAATCAAAGGTATTAGTGAAGCCAAATTACATCCAGAACCCAACTTTCGGGACTACAGAATGGGCCTCCTCCGGGGGATACATTTGTATCCCCCTGAGGAAGGTCCCATTATGTAGGACCGAAAAACCGTGTGGTTTCTGGATGTATTTGTGTCTTTAACTAATACACTTTGATTTGTCAAAACATGGAGTGCTGTGGTCTCTTGTTTCAAATCCTTGAAACGGAACGTATAACACATTCTCTATAGGGACGTGCACCTGTGGCTACCAGAACCATTGGAGTGCCCAACTGCCTTATCTGACTATATATATATATAAAATACTCCGTTCGGCTGGGCAAGCGCGGGTTGTACAAATTGACAGATCCTTCAGCCGGAGAGGATTCTAATGGTGGCAATTTGAACGATCAAGGGACTCACCGAACCGAGTTACAGGAAAATTACCCACTTTTAAAGCCACATTTACCGAAGTTGCATTTCTTGTCATGAGTCCAATGGTCAGAACCAAATTAAAAATTAGCAATACACCATTCTGCTGCTCAGAGGGGGTCGGTATTTGCCAGGCAGCATGACAGAACGATGACTACATGAGGGCCAAATCCAGCCTCGGGTCCGTACAGAAAGGATTATGGACATCAGGTTTTTAAGTTTTTAACGTAGCTGTTTACCCGCAGCTTTTACCTCCATGGATCAATAGGGCCGGCGGCTGCAATAGGAAATGCATGGGTCGGCGCCGCCAACGGAGTCAATGGGACTACGATCAGATTTGGGTCAATTGGCAACTCACCTTTTTTACAGTCTACCCTAATCCGTGCGGTTGAGGGGAGAGGGCTGGACATTGCCATGCATGTCATGCTGGATCAGTGAATACAGCTGGCAAATCCCGCCCTCGGGTCCCTACGGAACTGGAGTTATGGGTTTACACTGTTTTAACATTAGGGGGCTCTGCACTAAGCAGTGATTAAGTCGTCGTTTAAGAGCGTCAAGTTCTCTAGAACGTGAAGTTCTGCCGAGCAAGATCACGAGCCGCGCAAACAGGCACTTGCGCTCTGAAACTGACTTTTTCAAGAAGTCCAACTTGCTCCCTGTGATCAGCTGTTTGCGTGATCCTGCCCTTTGCGGACATTAACTAAGCAAGCAAACTTATCGATGCGAAAGTTGCTCGAATAAAGCTCACCAGCTAAAGGCAGGTGGATAAAAAGCAGGACTTTGAAAATTTATTTTTAAAACAAAAAATTTCTTTCAACACCCATACAACAGGGCCGGCGGAGTGTCCCCGGCGGGTTACCACACGGGGGTCCCCTGAGAGGCTGGAGGTCCCGCGGGTGTCCCCGGCTGACCCCACGGGGGCCGGGGGTCCTGCGGGTGTCCCCGCCTGACCAATGGGGGTCCCCATGGGAGTACCGGGGTCCCGCGGGCGCCTGCCGTGGGTACCCTGTTTGCCTCCAAAAAATAAAACCAATTATTTCTAACTAAAACACCCCCTCCACCGCCCCCTAATAACATACAATTACAGTAATGCACCAAACTCACTATATCCTGTGACAGGGTAAAAAATAAAAGCCACCAGCTATATGCCTGGCAGACATATGTTTAGTCTGCAGTGCATCAGTGACAAGGTAAACTTAGCTGGGAAGCTCATGAGAATTAGGTGTATCCCAGCTGCCTAACCAGGTGTTTTGCTTAAAAAACCCTGCTGGACTACATGCAGCCTAGTTGGTCAGGAGACAGGAGTGAAATACTGAAGAGATTACTGCCATAAGGTCTGGTTGCAAAGTACATGTTTTATGAAACTGTCGAACAGGGACACGACTGAAAAATGCTGAAGGAGAGTAATGCTGTTAAGGTCTGTGTGCAAAGTACAGTGTGGGACTGTCTCTCTCCGGCATACTAAAGAAAAAGTATTTTTTTTCTGTCAACTAAAAAGAAGCATATTTTTTTTTTTCTGCTGAAGAATAAAAAAAAGCCTTTTTTCTTTGGTTTGCGAGAGAAGCTCATTGTTTTGGTGTGCTGTAGTTTTTTGTTCCAACAATGTTTTTATTGGCCACTTCAAATATAATAGTACATACAGAAATGCGCCATGAGGCCCGAAAAATTTCTACTCAATACACACCCCATCGGGTGACCAATAACATTTTCCCGTTTTCCATAGGGGAAAAGAGAGTAGAGGGGGGGGAAAGAGGGGAAGGGAAGGAAACAAAACAAGTGGGGGGGGGAATGGGGAATGTGTGGTGGGCGGAGAGGGGGGGTGAGGTACGTCCAGAGGCTTCCTTGATTCTCTCTCCTGTGTCTGGAAGGGACTAAAGTGTCCAGGTGGTTGGCCTTTTGAGCTCTTGATCTCTCTAACCAGAGGGTCCAGTGGTTCCAAAGCCTGAGGCATATTCTGTTTGGAGCATAGCTTGTCAGCTTTCTCCTAGTCATAGGACCTCATTGGTATTCTTCTGATAACTGTAGTTCCGAGGGGGCCTTAACCTGTTTTCCAGGCGGGCCGCTTTGGGCACCTTGGCCGCTTCAGCAGTTGCCGTCCGGAGAGCAGACTCGTGACAAAATCGGCGGAGGGTAAGGTCCGATGGGTGTTGCTCATCACCAGGGCGCAGAGGTTCCCCAGGGGAGCGGGAGTCCCGTTGGTCTCCTAAATAGTCATCGATCATGGTCCAGTACCTCTAACTCCAAAACACTGACCACGCAATGTGTGGCCATGTGCCCCTATTGATCACATCCCTCACAGCACAGATCATGTGCCCTGGGAGACCTGGCTCAGCCTAGCCGGGTCAGGTCCAACGTTATAACCTTTTGGTCGTGTGTTTCTTTTTGGTTGTGGACCTTCTGTTATCCGCCGCTTGCTCCCTCATTTCCTCCAGCTTCCAGGTCTATTGGGAGGACCGAGTCCGTCAGCCATTTTTTGCATGTATCCGTGTGAGTTCGTGGGATGGATGTCTCTACTAATTCCTTATTATTCGTCGGAGTATCAGGCCTTTGGTAGGTATTTTTAATGCACTATGGATTCAAATCTGTGTCAGTAAGGGAAACTTGGAGGTGGGGATAAAGTAGTAGGAAGTGACGAAAATTGGTAAAATACTTAATCAGGTGAAGGCCCTGGATCAGTAAATTTATCTTTCAGCGCCGCATAAGTTAATATCTCCTCCTTCTGCAGCTAGATCGGCAAACGCATCACTAATATTATGACTCTGGAATTGGCCAAATTGTCTTGGGGACAACACCCTGGCGGGAATTGGGTGTTCCCCAAGACAATTGGCCAATTCCAGAGTCATATTATAGGATGGTGATTGCGAGACTGACGCAGAAGGGAGGATGATATTAACTTAGAGGCGAGACAGATAAATTACTGAATTAGGGCCTTCACCTGATTAAGTATTACAATTCGTGACACTTCCTACTATCTTATCCCCAACCTCAGTTCCCCTGCTGACCAGATTTGAATCCTAGCATTAAAAATTACCTACCAAAGAGGCCGATCCCGAGATTATAAGGCGATAGAGCCGAGCATCAGGCCCACTGACACACGAGACATGCAAAATGTCGGAGGATCTGGGCCTCCAAATAGACTGAGGGGAAGGACCTTGGGAGGAAATTAGGAGCAAGTGCTAAAACATCAATCGAAAACAAAGAAACATCTAAAAAGAAAAAATTAAAAATATAATCAGTGGTAACCTGACCCCGGCTAGGCTGAGCCAGGTTCTCCCAGGCACACTGATCGTCTGGAGGGATGTGTCAATAGGGGGACATGGCCCACATTGGTGTCATGTTTGGAGGATTCAGAGGTGGGGTACTGGACCATGATCCAGATGTCATTATGAGACCACGGGACTCCCCCTTCCCCTGGAACTCTGGGCCCTGGTGCTGAGCAAACCCATCGATGACACTTCCTCTCCGATGTAAAGGCTGATCAACGGCAATGACTGACAGCAGGCCAGATGCTCCAAAGCGTGGGCGCCTAGGAAAAGGTTAAGCCCCCCTCGCGAACACAGTAGTTCAGAAGGATATCAATGAGGTTCATGGATTAGGAGAGCTGACAGCGATTGCCTCCAAAGAAGATGCCTTCAGTTTTGGAACACATGGGACCCCTGGTTAGAGAGATAAGCAAAAAAGGCAACCAGCGACCTTTAGTCTATTCAGACAGCAGGAGGAGAGAACAAGGAAGCTTATGGGACGTACCTTCACCCCACCCTCTAGCCCACACATTCACCATTCCACACACCACTGTTGGGTTCTCGACTCGCCACTCTTCCACCAACTCGCTCATTTTCCCCCTTATAGGAAAACGTGGAAAAATGTTAGTGGTCACCACCTGATTGTATGAGTAGAAACTTTGACGGGGCTCATGGCATTTCGTATGTACTACTATTATATGGAACGTGCCAATACCAAACCATCTGTTGGCCAACAAAAAAAACATACAGCACACCAACAAAACAATCGGGCTTCTCATCAGCAAACAAAAGAAAAAAAGCTTATTCTTCAGCAGAAAAAAACAAAATAGCGTCTTTTTAGCTGACAGAAAAAATAGCTTTCTTGTAGTATGCGAGGAGAGAGACAGAGTTCATCACACATGTAATTTGAACAAGACCTTACAGCAGTAATCTCTTCAGCATTTTCAGTCCTGTCCCTGGTTCAGGACAGTTCATAAAACATGTACTTGCAAAAACAGACCTTATGGCAGTAATCTCTTCAGTATTTCACTCTGTCTCTGACCAACTAGGCTGCCATGAGTACAGCATGGGGTTTTTTTAAGACACTTGGTAGGCAGCTGGGATACAACCTAATTCTCATGAGCTTCCCAGCTGAAGTTCATTGTCACTGATGCACTGCAGACTAAACATATGTCTGCCAGGCCTATAGCTGGTGGACTTGTATTACCCTGTCACAGGATAATAGTGATTTTGCCATTACTGTATTGTATGTATTAGGGGGCGGGGGGGGGGGTGTATTTACGTTAGAAAATATTGTTTATTTTTTGGAGGCAAAAACATTGGTACCGCAGGCCAGCGGGACCCCGGGTACTCCAAGGGGGACACCCCATTGGTCAGGGGCGGCCGCGACAGCCAGAGGACCCCGGCCCCCGTGGGTCAGGGACGGGGACACACCGCGGGACCTCCAGCCTCCCTCGGGGACCCCCGTGTGTGGTCAGCCGGGGGACACCGCCGGCCTGTTGTATGGGTGTTGAAAGAAATTTTTTGTTTGAAATAAATTTTTCAAAGTCCTGCTTTTTATCACCTGCCTTTAGCTGGTGAGCTTTATTCGAGGCAACTTTCGCATACGATAAGTTTGCGTTGCTTAGTGAATCCCGCAAAGGGCAGGATTCAGCGCAAACAGCTGATCATAGGAGCAAAGTTGGACTTCTTGAAAAAAGTCAGTTTCAGAGCGCAAAGTGCCTGTTTGCGCGGCTCTGTGAATCGTGCTCGGCAGAACTTCACGTTCTAAGAGAACTTTACGCTCTTAAAACGACTTATCACTGCTTAGTGCATAGCCCCCTAAATGTAAAACAGTGTAAACCCATAACTCCAGTTCCGTAGGGACCCGAGGGCTGGGATTTGGCCAGCATGTAGTCACTGATCCAGCATGACAGCATGGCAATTTCCAGCCCTCTCCCCTCAACCGCACGGAGTAGGGTTAACTGTAAAAAAGTGTGAGTTGCCAATTGACCCAAATAGGAGCGTAGGTCCCATTGAATCCTTTGGCGGCGCCGACCCATGCATTTCCTATGGCAGCGCCGGCCCTATTGATTCCAATGGAGGTAAAAGCTGCGAGGTAAACAGCTAAGTTAAAAACTGTAAAAACCTGATGTCCATAACTCCTGTTCTGTACGGACCAGAGGGCTGGGATTTGGCCCTCATGTAGTCATCGTTCTGGCATGACTGCATGGCAAATACCGACCCCCTCTGAGCAGCAGAATGGTGTATGGCTAATTGTTTAATTTGGGTTTCTGCCATTGACTTCAATGACAGAGAAATGCAACTTCTGTAAATGTGCATTTAAAGTGTATTTCTGTAACTCCGGTTCGGTGAGTCCCATTGAGCTTAAAATTGGCCACCATGTAGAATCCTCTCCGGCATGAGGATCTGGCAATTTGTACCCCGCGCTTGGCCCAGCCGAACGGATTATTTATATATATATATAGTCAGATAAGGCAGTTGGCACTCCAATAGGTGCTGGTAAGCCACAGGTGCACGTCCCTATAGAGAATGTAGTTATACGTTACCGTTCCAAGGATTGGTAAACAAGAGACAGCACTCAATGTTGAAAATCAAAGTGTATTAGTGAAAGCAAAAATACATCCAGAAACCCAACGTTCGGTCCTACAGAATGGGACCTTCCTCAGGGGGATACAAATGTATCCCCCTGAGGAAGGTCCCATTCTGTAGTACCGAAACGTTGGGTTTCTGGATGTATTTTTGCTTTCACTAATACACTTTGATTTTCAACATTGAGTGCTGTCTCTTGTTTACTATCCTTGGAACGGTAACGTATAATATATATATATATATTATATATATATATATAATATAAATATATATATATATATATATATTTTGTGATGAGAAGAAGAAATGACCCCGCATCCATGTGACAAATAATGGCAAATACAAAACCGACAAATAAGTAAAGATGTAATCATCTGTCGTGGTGCTATAAGGGCATGAAATATTGCAAAAAAAAAGAACAAAAAGAGCCCCAATGAAAGCACTCAAGTATGCCTCACAGTACAAAACCACAATGTTTATTGGAAAATGTCACAGAACAAAAGTAAAAATTAAAGCACAGAAAATAAAAACACGGCATGGATCCCCTGAATGTGTTGCAAACTTGATTTCACCTCTAATCAGGGGAGTTACCCTGAAAGACAGTAAAAAAGTCTAAATAGACAAATAAAATGCTGGCAAAGTACCTGACAAGGGTATTACAAAAAGCTACCAACAGACAACCATCAGTAGTTAAATAAGGTGGCTAATTCAGTGGGTTAGCAAAATGCTGCTGTCTCCCTAGATCTGGGGACAAGTGTATAACATTGCAGAATCAGCAAATCACTGTGAAAACACATAGATAATCACAGAAAGCACACCTTAGTCTGTTACAGCAATCAATAGATACTTCACCTTATGTCAGGTATCAGCAGGGTCTGTAGAGGAGTCAAGGAAGAGAAAAGCTCAGAGCACATGAGAGTGTCCCAAGGGGGGGACAAAACAGGGGATCCTGCCTACTGGACTGCTCCTACGCGTTTCGGCCCTTAGCCTTCTATGGAGTTAGTAGAGTATATAATTGTGAACATATACTGTATTTGGTGTCTGGCATAAATCCGGGAAAGAGCGGGCATCTGCAGTATGTTAAGTTAATGGGGCGACTATATGTCTACAACAGGCCCTGATTCAAGTCTCCCCCACCTGATTATATATGCTAGGGAGGAGAAGAGCATGACTTGTGTAGTCTGGAGGTGTTATAAATCACACTTGCAGACAAAGGTTTTCCTGTCCAGATCTCTTCTGGCAGACTGAGAGGTGTCATTCTTTAGTGTGGGGTTAAGAAAATGAGACCACAAGTCAGTGAATGTGTGCATGTGTCAAGCTACCTGGGGCATGTCCAAAATGCTTCCACATAGCTGGCACAAAGGTAATTGGGTGCAGGTAATTGTTAACCAATACCTGGCACCCAAGTTGGGTATAGGGCTTAAATCCTATATAACTGATGTAAGCTCTATGCCCATTGTCTTCGGCTTCGTTACAACATTCTGAATATACATGATTGCCTGATGAATTGCCAATCCAGATCCTGATTGCTTCATTGCCCATTCCCCAAAGTAAGGTATATATCCTGTGTGTTATTTGCATATTCTGTATGTTCACCTTCTTCAAGGAATAAATAAACTTCTTTATTATATCTTAGACGCAATCGCATTCGATTCAACCCAGTGATTTTTTGTTATATTAAACCCTGCAAAAGCTACCGTGACAGGCTTATAATAAACTGGGGAACGAGAGGATGGATTGAATCTGTATTATAGTTTACTGCGGGACTGTAATAATGAGGAACTCGGGTGTGGTAAAGTGTGAGTTCCTAAGGCTAATGATATTGAGCACACGGGTTGCACAATATAACAGGGGATATGATACCACCTCATTGTTCCCCTACTTGTGAGAAGCATTGCCTCCGGAGCGCAAGTGCCGGGCATCCCTGTGTATGGACCCGGGCACCGATGCTGGAGAAATGTATCAAGTACGGGCTGGAACCTGCAGCCGGTAGAGCTGAAAGAGGAGGAGGCGATCAGAAGAGAACAAAAATTATAGCCAGCTGAGTGGGCCAGGCACGTTGCCGCCGGTGCAGCCGCTGTAACCATCAAAACCCGGAGAGCAGGGAATGGACCCAGCTCCGTGATGGCAGAGACTTGTGGAGGGAGTGCTTGAATCCTGAAGCCCGAGGAGTATTACAGAGGAGGGGCATTGGCGTTGCGGCGACCAGTCCGTTTACCCCCTGAAATGATGGAAATGTTTACTCTGTGGAGTGATCGGAGCACCAAAGGAGCGGACACAGTTCCTGGCATATGGGTGAACTGACCCGATTACCCCTCTATGAGCATGGAGTCGAGCAAATCACCCTGGACTCAGCAGCCTCTTGCGGGATGTAGTCCACCAGCGGCGGAGAAGTTCAGAAGTTGGTTAAGAGCGGCGGTGTTGTTATCATTGCATCAAAATGGGCCACATCAGAGCCCAATGCCCGGACCGTGCGCGGTCGGGCGAAAGGAGCCCCAAAGAGCCAACGCTCCGAGCTTGGAAGAGAAGGTAACTCGGTTAATGGCCATTCTCCGATGGCTCCCACCCCAGCCAGCTCGACAACTCTCAGCGGACGGTATCTGGGAGAAATGGCCGGGCTGCATCGGTAACAGCGGCAGAGGCAGAGCAAGGGCGGGGCAATCCATCCGCACCCCGCGGAATCAGTGGAACGGCGTGCGGCTGGAGCAGATACATTCACGGCCAGCATCAGCTGTGCCCAGCAAGCAGTCGGCTTGCTACATCAAGAGTCTTGTACCCTGGCCCGACCTGATATGGTCACGGCCAGGGAAGTGCTGCCAGACACGGGATGCAGGTGGCGGCGGCGACGGAGGAGAAGCGCATTTCGGCAAGATGCCGGACCGTTTGGATTGAGTCTGAGGAGAGGGGGGGGGACGGTGGAGGGGAAGCGGTAGAATGCGAAGTGTAAGGGGGGGGTGCAGAGGGGGTGAGGGGTGGTTGGACCTCCGGAGGAACGTTAAATAACAGGCGCGCACTTAGCGAAACTGTGCGTTGGGTGGAGCCCCACACTAGGGCTTGCAGGTGGTGTTGCAGGCGGTGGCGGAAAGAGCCGCGATTCCGGCAATGTGTCAGAGTCTTTTCTGAGTGGGGGGTATGGAAAGGGTGCGGGAGGAGGAGGGTGTTCACCGGGTTTGGAGGGAGCAGATTTTCTCACAGGACCTGGGACCCATCTGAGACGGTCTGGATAGAAGGAGACGGAGTTGGTTCGGAGAGTTGCGGAGAGCCACGGCACAAGAGAGATGGCGGCAGCCACTCCAGTCCCCTGCAATCAGTACCTTGAAAGTGGCCATTCTCTGCGGAGACCAGCGAGAGGAAGCCAGACCCAGTCGCAGACGACCCGACTTATTGTTTCCAAGGACTGTACCCCGTTGTTACCCTGTAGGAGGGACCGGTGGGTGGCAGGGATAGGGCTACCAGGGGAGGGGAAGGAAGGCAGCTGTGTAGGGCAGCTAGGCTTTCCCATTACCATGGTGGAGCATCAGGGGGGGTCTCACTTTAGAGCTCTACTTTTGTCGCCTGTTATGGGGCTGGAGGTATCAGAGGGCCGTGGCCAAAGTTAGACCACCCCAGGGATACCTGCCATCCAGGAGCCAAGGCAGGGGCTTTGCACTGATTGCCACTGGTCTCCTCTCCGGTAATGGGGAGGGCAGTGTCAGGCAGATGGCCCACTCAGGTGTCGTAGTATCCTGGTTAGGATACATACCTGCTGCGACCAGCTTATTGCTGCACTTGCCCCGTGTTGTCCACGCGGGTTGGTTCAGGCTGGCGCCGAACTGGCCACGCGCCAGCTCTATCTTTCGCATCTCCTCTCCCCCTTCCCTCCCTGCGACCCCTGCTTCCGCTTCAGCTCCACGCTCTTGATAATAGCATAACCCATTACCTTCAGCCTCCTTCTTGGATGCCTGGCGTCTTCGGGATGCCTGGCGTCTTCGGGGATGCCTGGCGTCTTCGGGATGCTTGGACGTTCAGGGAGCATGGCATACTTCGGGATGCCTGGTGCACGTGACCGGGCGCCCCGGATTTCGCATGGCACGCTGCGAGAAAAAAATATACTGCGTCTGCCTGCACATTGCGGTGGCTGGCGCATGAGCCGACATGAGAATAAACTCTGCCGCCACTGTAGGGAGAAGCAGAGTGAGGGAAGCGTGCTGGTAGTAGCCAGCAAGAGATCACCAGTAAGGAGAAGATGGGCTAGTGGTAGTCAGGGAGGGAGAGAAGCAGCAGGTTAGGCAGCTGAGTTCCCATTACCCTGGCGGAGCCTCAAGGGGGTCTCTCAGATCACACACACATCCCTTTTGCAGCACCCCCAGACCCCGCATATCGCGCCGTGGACCCCCGTCCATCAGGTGGCCGGCGTGGCCCAAGACCACCCCACAGTGCAACCCCCAATGGCTGGTTTTGCCCACACTCTGACAAAACCCCCCCCACAGATGCCCCACCCTGAGCCACCCCTCATCCCCGGTCAAGGGGGAGGGAGAAATATTGCAAAAAGAACAAAAGAGCCCCAATGAAAGCACTCAAGTATGCCTCACAGTACAAAACCACAATGTTTATTGGAAAATGTCACAGAACATAAAGTAAAAATTAAAGCACAGAAAATTAAAACACGGCATGGATCCCCTGAATGGTGCAAACTTGATTAAACCTCTAATCAGGGAGTTACCCTGAAAGACAGTACAAAAGTCTAAATAGACAAATAAATGCTGGCAAAGTACCTGACAAGGTGTATTACAAAAAGCTACCAACAGACACCACTCAGTAGTTAAATAAGGTGGCTAATTCAGTGGGTAGCAAAATGCTGCTGTCTCCCTAGATCTGGGGACAAGTGTATAACATTGCAGAATCAGCAAATTCACTGTGAAAACACATAGATAATCACAGAAAAGCACACCTTAGTCTGTTACAGCAATCAATAGATACTTCACCTTATGTCAGGTACTCAGCAGGGTCTGTAGAGGAGTCAAGGAGAAAAGCTCAGAGCACATGAGAGTGTCCCAAGGGGGGGACAAAACAGGGGATCCTGCCTACTGGACCTGCTCCTACGCGTTTCGGCCTTAGCCTTCTACTGGGAGTAGAGTATATAATTGTGAACATATACTGTATTTGGTGTCTGGCATAAAATCCCGGGAAAGATGCGGGCTCTGCAGTATGTTAATGTTAATGGGGCGACTATATGTCTACAACAGGCCCCTTGATCAAAGTCTCCCCCACCCTGATTATATATGCTAGGGAGGAGAAGAGCATGACTTGTGTAGTTCTGGAGGTGTTATAAATCACACTTGCAGACAAAGGTTTTCCTGTCCAGATCCTCTTCTGGCAGACTGAGAGGTGTCATTTCTTTAGTGTGGGGTTAAGAAAATGAGACCACAAGTCAGTGAATGTGTGCATGTGTCAGCTACCTGGGGGCATGTCCCAAAATGCTTCCCACATTAGCTGGCAAAAGGTAATTGGGTGCAGGTAATTGTTAACCAATACCTGGCACCCAATGTTAGGGTATAGGGCTTAAATCCTATATAACTGATTGTAAGCTCTATGCCCATTGTCTTCGGCTTCGTTACAACATCTGAATAATACATGATTGCCTGATGAATTGCCAATCCAGATCCTGATTGCTTCATTGCCCATTCCCCAAAGTAAGTGTATATATCCTGTGTGTTATTTGCATATTCTGTATGTTCACCTTCTTCAAGGAATAAACTTTCTTTATTATATCTTAGACGCAATCGCATTCGATTCAACCCAGTGATTTTTGTGTTATATTATAACCCTGCACAAGCTACCGTGACAGGCTTATAATAAACTGGTGGCAGAGGCGGGATTGAATTGAATCTGTATTATAGTTTACTGCGGGACTCTGTAATACATGAGGAACTCGGGTAAAGTGTGAGTTCCTAAGGCTAATGATATTGAGCACACGGTTGCACATCATATAACAGGGGATATGATACCACCTCATTGTTCCCCTACTTGTGAGAAGCATTGCCTCCGGAGCGCAAGTGCCGGGCATCCCTGTGTATGGACCCGGGCACCGATGCTGGAGAAATGTATCAAGTACGGGCTGGAACCTGCAGCCGGTAGAGCTGAAATGGAGGAGGCGATCAGAGAACATAAAATCTAGCCAGCTGAGTGGGCCAGGCACGTTGCCGCCGCTGCAGCCGCTGTAACCATCAAACCACCCGGAGAGCAGGGAATGGACCCAGCTCCGTGATGGCAGAGACTTGTGGAGGGAGTGCTTGAATCCTGAAGCCACGGGAGTATTACAGCAGGAGGGGCATTGGCCGTTGCGGCGACCAGTCCGTTTACCCCCTGAAATGATGGAAATGTTTACTCTGTGGAGTGATCGGAGCACCCCAAGGAGCGGACACAGTTCCTGGCTATGGCGCTGAACTGACCCGCTTACCCCCTCTATGAGCATGGAGCTCGAGCAACTTCACCCTGGACTCAGCAGCCTCTTGCGGGATGTAGTCCACCAGCGGCGGAGAAGTTCTGGTAAGAGCGGCGGTGTTATCATTGCATCAAAATGGGCCACATCAGAGCCCAATGCCCGGACCGTGCGCGGTCGGGCGAAGGAGCCCCAAAGAGCCAACGCTCACGAGCTGCGAAGAAGGTAACCTGTTTAATGGCATTCTCCGATGGCTCCCACCCAGCCAGCTCGACAACTCTCAGCGGGACGTATCCTGGAGAACCTGGCCGGGCTGCATCGGTAACAGCGGCAGAGAGCGGCGGCCATCCATCCGCACCCCGCGGAATACAGTGGAACGGCGGCTGGAGCAGATACATCACGGCCAGCATCAGCTGTGCCCAGCAAGCAGTCGGCTTGCTACATCAAGATGCCGTTGTACCCCTGGCCCGACTTGATATGGTCCGGCCAGTGGAAGTGCTGCCAGAACACGGGATGCAGGTGGCGGCGGCGACGGAGGAGAAGCCGCAATTTCGGCAAGATGCCGGAGCCCTTTTGATTTGGGGGGAGGGTTGGAGTGTGCAGGAGGGGGGTGTTTTACCCGGTTTGGAGGAGGCAACGCTCCTCATCAACATCCGGAGCCCCACGATCTACACCGGCGACCCTGTGCCGAAGCTGGGTGCTGTTGCGGCAGTCAACCGGGGCTTGCCGGTGGCGGTGGCGGAAGAGCCGCGATTCCGGCAATGTGTCAGAGTCTTTTCTGAGTGGGGGTATGGACAGGGTGTGTAGGAGGAGGGTGTTTCACCGGGTTTGGAGGGAGCAGAATTTCTCCACGAGGACCTGGGACCCATGTCTTGCACTGATTTCCCGGTGCCGAACCCGGGAGCTTTTGCGGCAGTTGCCCGGAGCTCACCGGCCAAGATGGCGGCGGCCACTCCAGTCCCCCTGCAATCAGTACCTATGAAAGTGGCATTCTCTGCGGAGACCAGCGAGGTAAGCCAGACCCAGTCGCAGACTGACCCTGACTTATTGTTTCCAATGACTGTACCCCGTTGTTACCCTGTAGGAGGGACCGGTGGGTGGCAGGAGATAGGGCTACCAGGGGAGGGGAAGGAAGGGCAGCTTGTAGGGCAGCTAGGCTTTCCCATTACCCTGGTGGAGCATCAGGGGGGCTCTCACTTTAGAGCTCTACTTTTGTCGCCTGTCTATGGGCTGGAGGTATCAGAGGCCGTGGCAAAGTTAGACCACCCCAGGGATACCTGCCATCCAGGAGCCAAGGCAGGTGCTTCTGCACTGATGCCACTGGTCTCCTCTCCGGTAATGGGGAGGCAGTGTCAGGCAGATGGCCTCACTCAGGTGTCGTTAGTATCCTGGTTAGGATTACATACTGCTGCGACCAGCTTTATTGCTGCATTTGCCCGTCTTGTCCCGCGGGTGTTTCAGGCTGGCGCCGAACTTGGCCACGCGCCAGCTCATCTTCTCCGCATCTTCCTCTCCCCCTTCCCTTCCCCTCGCGACCCCCTGGCTGTTCCGCTCCGCTCCACGCTCTTGATTAATAGCATACCCCATTACCTTCAGCCTCCTTCTTGGATGCCTGGCGTCTTCGGGATGCCTGGCGTCTTCGGGGATGCCTGGCGTCTTCGGGATGCTTGGCGTCTTCAGGGATGCATGGCATCTTCGGGATGCCTGGTGCACGTGACCGGCGCCCGGCTTTCGCATGGCACGCTGCGAGAAAAAAAAATATCTGCGTCTGCCTGCACATTGCGGTGGCGGCCGCATGAGAATAAACTCTGCCGCCACTGTAGGGAGAAGCAGAGTGAGGGAAGGCTGCTGGTAGGTAGCCAGCAAGAGATCACAGTAAGAGAAGATGGGCTAGTGGTAGTCAGGGAGGAGAAGCAGCAGGTATGGCAGCTAGAGTTCCCCATTACCCTGGCGGAGCCTCAGGGGGTCTCTCAGATCAACAATCCCCTTTTGCAGCCTGGCTATGGGCTGGAGGTATCAGGGGCAGTGGCAAGCTTTTGCCACCCCAGGCGGTTGCATCTGAACAGATGCCCCTGAGCTCATCCCCGGTAAGGGGGAGACAAGTTCAGGGAGGTAGGTTCACTCAGGTAGTCCCTGTAACTAGGTTAGGATTGCCTAGGGGGAAGCTGAGTGAAGGTGGCTTGCAGGGAGATAGGCAGCAGGAATCATCAGCAGTAGCTGAGGTGCTGAGCCTAGGGGAAGCTAGGTAGGAAAGCATTGTGGAGCAGGGGGAGATAGGAGGTCAGTGGGGTGTCAGGCAGCTGATAGAAGCTAGGGATGGGCTAGGAAAGCAGGAGGTCCCTTGTTCTGACTTTCCAGAGGAGACCCCCATGACAGACTTCCCAGTTGTTTACAGAGGTAGGGCTGTGGGTAGATAGGCAGCCAGGAGCAGTAGCCAGGGCTAGGGGGGTACAGCAGAGTGTTCTGTCCCCAGATCAGCCAAGGGTAGCTACAGAGGGTAAGGGCAGCATAGTGGAGGAGAAGGAGAGATGCTGGCCCAAGCAGCAGAGGTGGTAGCAGGTGCTTATCTCCTGGCCTTCAGTTTTGAGAGGGCAGGAGCAAAGCATCTGGGTACCAGGAACCCCCTGTACAGGTTACTGGGGGATTGCCTTGTCGCAGGGGGCAAGGGAGAGGGTAGTAGTCAGCATCCCAGGTGGTTTCTGGAATACAGAAGTGATGCCACTCAGGATGGGGACTGCCCTAGAGACAGAGAGGCGAGGAAAAGGTATGCCAGAGCAGCTACAGGTGGGCACAGGGCCAGGGCAGGTAGGGTCCCTACAGGATAGTGACATAGCCCTTTTCCAGACTGAGTTGACAGAGAAGCGACTGTCTGTGCTTGTTAGCTGGTCTCCCGCTGCTACAGAGGCATTCCAGTCTCTGGGCAAGATGCAGCCTGGTCTGCACAGGTGCCCCTTCACTGTGGTCTTGTTTCACCAGGCACTGGGTGGGGGGCAGAGGTTGGCAAAGGAGAATACCCGGCAGCTATGTTGGAGCTCTGCTCAGCATGACCTGGACTTCACAATCCAATGTTGCCAGGACAGTGTACTGGACAATGCCGGAGGACAATTTTGCCTGGACAACCCCTCAGGACTTACTGCATGTGCATCAAGGATGCCAGCAGTGTCCCAGTGCCAGGGAGGGCAGCTGGGTCACAAGGCATACATTGAGCAGGGGAGGTGTGATGAGGAGGGGTGCCAAGTGAGTAATAAAGGGGTTACTCCCATTATGGACCCCCTTCCACTGTTTGGGAGGTGAGGGGTTAACCAAAAACGTACCTATATTACATATGTTCCCCTGCTTCACAACCAAAATATATGTCCCTTGGTTATCATTGTGATGGGGGAGGGGTGCCAAGCGTGTAATAAAGGGGTCACCATCATTAGGCACCCCCTATACCGTCTGGGAAGTGATGGGTTAACAAGAAAGTACGTATAATACATATGTTCCCCTGCTTCATAACCAAAAGGTATGTCCCTTGGTTATCCTATCCCCACATTTAGAGGGATTAATGTATTTTTATTCCCCTGCCTCATGGCAAACCGTTTTATTTGCTAAGTGATTATATTGGTACAATTATGGTGTTTGTACCTGTGCAGTGTATGCAGCAACCACATACACTGGGATCCAGGTGGGATGGAAAGGGTTAATGTTAATTTTTTGTTTATGGCCATTTGTCCCCTTTCCCGCCTTTGCAGGCTCCATTTTGCAGTCTCTCCATAGGTCGCCATTACAGCCCCATGTAACCGTACGGAGATTCCGGCAATTTGGGCCTGATATCGTAAAAGACCTGCAGGTGGCGCCCGAGAGGAGAAGCGGCGGTTCCCCATTGTAAGTAAATGGAGCCATTCATTTCAATGGGGATTCCTCGAAGCCGACCTCCAGGAACGGGTTGGCAGCCATCCAAACCGCAGACCGCAGAAGCGGATACAATATCTGAAAAAGAGCTTTTGATCACACTAGGTCAAGTTCATAGTCAATTGACATGGGAAACTTAGGTTCTAGGGCACCCCGGAATAAAATTATTTTGGCCCCTAGATCCTAGGAACCCCCCCTCCCCACTTGACCCCAACCGGGTCCGAGAGTTAATGAACCCGGTAAAGGTTCGTGCTCGGTGCGAGGGTTGCGCCATTGACACCAATGGCGGAGGTAAAAGCCGCGAGTAAAAAACGGCTAAGTCGGAATGAGCAGAAATCTGGAACCCATAACTCCGGTTCTGTTCAACCTAGAGGGCTGAGATTCGGCCACCATGTAGTCCTAGTTCTGGCAGGATTGCATGACAAATACCGACCCTCTCAGGGCAACAGAACGGAGTCAGGGTAATGATAAAATTTGGGTTTCTGCCATTGACTTGCATGGCAGAAAAAAGCCTCGTGTTCAAAAGTGCCTTTAAAACTATGTTTTGGTATCTCTGGTTCTGGGGGTCATGGAGGGCTGATATTTGGCCACTAGGGCAAGGGTCCTCCAGCCTGAGAACCTGGCAGATTTCAGCCTGCTCAGACCCACAGAACGGATTATTTTAATATAAATATGATTGTGAAAATGTACTATGTTTTGGGTCCAGGGTAAAAGCCCGGGAAGGCTAGAGCCCATATGGTATGTTAATGCTCAGGGGTGAGACAAGTGGTCTACAATAAACCCCCTGATCAAAGGCTCCCCCACCCTGCTTGTGTATGCTAGAACAAAGCAGAGCAGGATGTGGGTACTTGTGATAAGTGTTGTGTTTCAAACCTTGGGACAAAGGTTTTCCTTTCCCAAGCAGACTGGGCGATGCCAGTCTTGTGGGAGGGGGCTAGGTAAATGAGCCCCTGATTAGAATAATGCCCACCCAGTGGGCAGGTATTACTTTGCCTCTCAAGTGAGGTGGCAAGGAAGGATTGGGTGCAGATAATTGTCATCCAATGTCTTGCACTCAATGCCAGGGTATAGGAATGAAATCCCATATAAACCAGTGTAAACCCTATACCCATTGTCTTCGATTTTACCATCTACTCGATGCCAGATTGCTGTATGAATTGCCAATCCTGTACCTGATTGCTTCATTACCCAACCCCTAAGTAAGTGCAATATTTTGTCTGTTATTTGTATCATCTTGTGTGTTTCATCTATCTAAGGAATAAACTATCTTTATTATATCTAAGTTGTGTTCAAATCAACCCAGATATTTTGTGTATATTATAACCTATCACTAGCTACCGTGACAATCATGTTCCCCACATTTAGAGGGATTTCATGTATTTTTATTCCCCTGCCTCAGGGCAAACTGTGTCTATTTGCTAGATGTGTATATTGGTACAATTATTGGTGTTTGTACCTTTACAGTGTATGCACCAACCACATACACTGGGATCAGGTCAGGAGGGAAAGGGTTAATTGCATTGACATGTTTATGGCCCTTTTTTCCCTTTCCCACATTTTCAGTCTCCATTTTGCAGTATCTCCATAGGTCGCCATTGGAGCCCTATGTAATCCTATGGAGATTTCACCGATATGGGCCCGATACCTGAGAAGACCTGCACATGGCGCCCGAGAGGAGGAGCGGAGCTTCCCCATTAAAAGTGAATGGAGTAATGCATTTCAATTGGGATTCCTCGAGGCCGACCTCCAGGAACGAGCTGGCAGCCAGCCAGACCGCAAAACCGCAAAAGCGGATACAATGTCAATGAGGAGCTTTGATCACACAATTGGCGTGAGAACTAGGCTTCGGTCATGTTCACCACCAATTAGCGTGGGAAACTTTTGTTCTAGGGCATCCCGAAATAAAATTATTTTTGCCCCTAGCCCCAAGAACCCGCTCACTCGACCCCAACCGGGTCCGACAATTAATGGTGGCGAGAAAGGGTCTCGCCGACCATGAAGGTCCTACCATTGACCGCAATGGTGGAGAAAAGCCGCGTGGCTTTTAAACACTAAGGGGGTCATGCACTAAGCTCCGATAAGTCAGTTTTAGAGAGCAAAGTGCCCTTAGAACGTGATTTTGCGCTCAACCCGATGCACTAAGCAACGCAAACAGGCACTTTGCGCTCTAAAACAGACTTTTTTCCGGAATTTTTCCTACGTCCAACTTTGCTCGTTCGTAACCTTGTTTGCGTTAAATTCTGCCCTTAAGCGGGATGCACTAAGCAATGCAACCTTAGCGTACGCGAAAGTTGCGTTAATCAGAACACGTCAGGTCAGAGTAGACGCAAAAAAAGCTGGACTTAGAAAAAAATATTGCTTTACCTTTTTGCATGCGCAAAACCCATACAACAGGCCGGCGGGTGTCCCCGGCTGACCCCGCGGGGGTCCCCGAGGCAGCCATGGGGTCGCGCGGGTGTCCCAGACTGACCCCGCAGGGGTCCCCGCAGGAGTGCGGGAGTCCCCGAGGGAGTCCGGGGGTCCCCGCGGCCGTCCCGGGTTCCCCGCGGGAGTCCCAGGGTACCCGCGGGGCCTGCGGTACCAATGTTGCGCCTCCAAAAATAATAAAAAATATTTATAACTAAATACACCCCCGTAACACATACTATACAGTAATGGGCAAAATTACTATTATCCACATATGGATAATAATGCATTTGCCCATTTTAAATACATATAAATTACAATAAAAACCGTAAAAACATATTACACTTACC
This sequence comes from Ascaphus truei, assembly GCA_036426205.1. Lineage (NCBI taxonomy): Eukaryota > Metazoa > Chordata > Amphibia > Anura > Ascaphidae > Ascaphus > Ascaphus truei. The sequence continues at coordinate 60,865 of WSYH01000219.1, read as the reverse complement.
TTTTACAGGTACCCACGATGAAGGCCGTCTTCATCCTCATGTTCATCCTGCCCATGCCCCCTCTGATGCTGAAAGACATATACAAGAATAAAAACATCCAATGTAATGTCCCCTAACCCCTTAATCACCATAGCGGTTATTAACCACTACAGGCATTAAGGGGTTAACCCACCCTCACCCACCACTCGGAAGGCCTACATACCCTCCCCCACTTACCCCCCACCCCATGAGGCCTAACCACCCTCACCCACTACCCAGCCGGGAGGCCTACCCACATACCCTTGGGGCCAATACCCCCTTCCCCCACCCCCAGTACCCACAATAAAAACAATACACTGCCCCAGAAAAAACATCATTCTATTTATTAAATCCCTAACCCACCCTCTGTGCCCCCCCATAAATACATGACTTATTCTTTTACATACAGGGTTCATTCCCCAGGCCCACGTGAGTCCCCGGTGGGCCTGACGGGTCACCTCACAGACCTACAGGTTACCAGCAACTTGTTTCAAACAGGTTCTGGAGGCCTGTTGGTGGGCCCCGCCAGGCACCATGGCCCACCAGGTGGTCTCCGCGGGTCACCGTGGGCCACAATTGGGTCCCCACGGTAGGCCCGCGGATGTCTGTGGGCCCCGGGTTAGACCCACAGGTGTCTGAGGGGCCTCGGGTGGTTCCCATGGGGGTCTGGGGACCCACGGGTGGGCACTATGGGTCTGCGGTACCCCCACAGATGTGGGGCCACCGGTTCTTCCCCGCACACTACGGGTCCGCGGTGCCCCCACAGATGTGGGGCCACTGGTTCTTCCCCGCAGGTGTCCCCCGTGGACCACGCAGCCTGGTACCCGTGAGATGCCCGAGGATACCTCAGGTGGTGTCCAGAGGTCCCACGCAAACCAAAGGAACCAACCCTGTATGTAAAATAAATAAACCTGACCTATACATTAAATACATACATCCCCCCCACCCCAACACATACAGTACAATAATGTGCCAAATAACTATTATCCAGATATGGATAATAGATTATTTACCCATTATTAAACACATTAACTATCATAATAACATAAATAAAGTTCTACTGACCTCATCAATATGAAGCCCCCGTCGCAAGCAAAATCCTTGTCCTCCGTTGCCAACAAAACACATAGCCAATACATTGCAATTACATTCAGATATCAATTAACCCCTTAATCACCTTATCGGATAATAACCGCAAAAGTAATTAAGGGGTTAAGCCACCCTGGCCCGATACCAACCCTTCACCCATTCATTTGTACAGTGGCTTCATCATGCAACTATATATATATACACATATATATATATATAGAGAGAGAGAGACCATGCAGCAAGCTTAAGCCTATAGGGAACCATGTTAAAAATGGTTTTTGAGGCAAAAAGTTACACTGTGTGCTCATTTGCATGTCATTTCCCAGAATCCCTTGCTGCAGTGGAAGTGCTGTATGCTGGGTGATGATGGGGAAAGGCGGGGTTGCAGACCTACCTAAGACATGCAGATGAGCATACAGTTGTATTTGCATATTTTGCTTTCCTGTGGACGGGGTTTTTGTCACTTTTTTACTCACCAAACTTAACTCACTATATGGTATAAGCCTATCCATAGCCTCTTTGCATACCCAGTTTAAAATCAACCCCACACTGATGAGACCCATTAAGGTCAAAACAGCTGTCTGTGTTGGTTTCTGGGTATGCACCTTAACCCTGGCTGTGCTCAACTTGTGACAATGCAGCAGCTTAAGCCTATAGCGAACCATGTTAAAAATGTTTTTTTGGCAAAATTGACACGTGTGCTCATTTGCATGTCATTTCCCAGAATCCCATTGCTGCAGTGGAAGTGCTGTATGCTGGGTGATGATGGGGAAAGGCGGGGTTGCAGACCTGCCTAAGACATGCAGATGAACATACAGTTGTATTTGCATATTTGCTTTCCTGTGGAGTGGTTTTTGTCACTTTTTTTACTCACCATAACTATAACTCAGTATTGTGGTATAGCCTATCCCATAGCCTCTTGCATACCCAGTTAAATCAAAACCCCACACTGATGAGACCCATAAGTCGAACAGCTGTCTGTGGTGGTTTTCTGGGTATGCACCTTAACCCTGCTGTTGCTCAAATGCTGACCATGCAGCAACCTTAAGCCTATAGCGAACAATGTTTAAAAATGGTTTTTTGAGGCAAAAAGTGACACTTGTGGCTCATCATTTGCAGGTCATTCCCAGAATCCCTTTGCTGCAGTGTGAAGTGCTTATCTGGGTGTGATGGGGGAAAGGCGGGGTTGCAGACCTGCCTAAGACATGCATGAGCATACAGTTGTATTTGCATATTGTGCTTTCCTGTGGGGTTTTTTGTCACTTTTTTTAACTCACCATAACTTAACTCAGTATTAGTATAAGCCTATCCCATAGCCCTCTTTGCATACCCAGTTAAAATCAACCCCACACTGATGAACCCATTAAGGTCGAAACAGCTGTCTGTGGGTGGTTTTCTGGGTATGCACCTTAACCTGGCTGTGCTCAAAGCTGTGACCATGCAGCAAAGCTTAAACCTATAGGGAACCATGTTAAAATGGTTTGAGGCAAAAAGTGCACTGTGTGCTCATTTGCATGTCATTTCCCAGAATCCCTTGCTGCATGGAAGTGCTGTATGCTGGGTGTTAGGGGAAAGCGGGGTTGCAGACCTCCTAAGACATGCAATGAGCATACAGTTGTATTTGCATATATATATATAAATAATATATATAATACTGCTCGGCCGAGTGTTTTAGCGAATTTGCCGATTCTCGGCCGCAGCAGTAAACCTGGCGCGTGCCAGAGGGTGGCCGGGCGCACGCCGAAGACACGAGGAGCGCCCTCCGATCGGAGCTTTCTCCCTCCGCTGCCGGGTCCGCCGGGTCCCCCGGAGCCCCCTGCCGCGGCCCCCACATCGCGGGCATAACCGGCCTCCCTCGGGAGCCCTGGACACGCGTCGCAGGGGGCGCAGGCAACCGGTGACGCTGTTACCGCAGCGTCGATGACGCGCGGTCCACGCTGAGGGAGTGCGGCTAGCATGCCGGGCATCCACAGGCTTGCGGAGCTAGCCGCCTCAAATAAAATGTGCCCCTCTGTAATAATAAGAAATATATATATATATATATATATAATATATATAAGTATATATATATAATATATATATAGTATATATATATATATATATAATTAATCTTTCGCAATGGGATTTCAATAACATGCTCTACTTCAAATACCACTTCTCCATACAGACACAGTACAATAAAATCATATTTCCTTTAAAAAATCCAATCTCATCTTCCAATCAAAAGCCTTAAATGCCAATCAAAACATTGCATTTACATTGTATACGTGATGCATACAATCTATGCACCATGTACAATCTGCCAATGAATGTTAACAATAACATATTCCAAACAAAATACCAATACATCCAAACAAGTGTACTATTTAAACCAATCAAGTCACCATAAATCAATTAGCATTCATTAATCAAATCACGAAACATTTTAAATTCCATCCATAGCAATTAAACAATTAACTATTTCTATTGTTAAACCGAACAAGTTACCATCAGACAAAATATAAGTACCAAAAATAATACAATATACAAAAGCAAGCCTCACCCTGACCTAAAGTACACCATACAAGACCAAAAATTACATCTATCTAATTCTAAAATACATTACACACACATTTTGCATAGCAGCATATCCCAAATCATTTTAAACACAGCAATACAAGCATTTCCTACGAAACCATTTCTTACCCTGTATGTATATATCGATCTAGACATACATACATACATACATACATACATACATACATACATACAGTGGCAAGAAATGATCTAAAAAATAAACACTTGTAAAAAAACAAAAAAAAATTGAACAAGTTAAATAAAATACATTTCTTTTGTTCACTTACCATTACTTGACCCACTCACCAACTCCCGTTGAACAGCTTACTCTCGAACCAATCCACGCACAGGAACCCATGAAATAATAAACCATAAAATAATAAACATTAAAATGAGAAACCAAAACAATCCACGGGTCTTCTATTTGTAATCCATCTTCATCTGTATTCTTCTTTCTTGTATCTGCGGCTCTCTTCCAGGGTCTTCTTCTCTTCTTCGGCCACGCCCTGGTCTTCATTTTCTTCCGGAGGTCCTTCCTCCTCGGCGTCTGCTTCAAAATTTGACAACATAGGCTTTTATAGGCCTATGGCGTCAAATTTTCGTCATTGGTTCCCACGGCCCTGATTGGGCCGTGAAAACCATGTGCTTTGGCCGAGAAAAAAAATGATGACGTCATTTAAAGGCAATGAAAGCACAGCCAATCCGAATGGCTGTGCTTCAATTGCCTTTAAGATGATGTCATGCAAAGAAAGATGTCCGGCCTCACATGGTACGGTAGCCAATCAGAGCGTGGGAACTACATCCCAACTCTAATTGGCTCTAGTAGTCCATGTGACAGAGGCTTGGGGGAGAACGGATGTGACGTCATTGAAAGCCTGTCACATGGTACTCCTATACAGTGAGCAAGGGGCCACTGGGATAGATGAGGTATGGATGGTGAAGAGAAAGCTAGTGGTAACTTGGGAGTATAGGCAACAGTTGTTATGGGTAGCCCTCTCCATTCCACTAGCGGGGCATCAGGGGGTCGCTAGGACGCGAGCCCGGCTGTTGCAGCGTTACTACTGGACAGGGGCATCCAGTAAGGTGGCAGAGTTCTGCCGATCCTGTGATGCCTGTCAGCGAGTAGGTAAGGCGGGTGACTGTGTGAAGGCACCCCTTAACCCGTTACCGGTAATTGGGGAACCCTTTCAGTGGGTAGCTATGGACCTTGTGGGACCGCTCATGGTACCCAGCTGGTCCGGGAAGCGCTACACCCTCACAGTGGTGGATTTTGTCACCAGGTACCCTGAGGCGGTAGCGCTTGCCACTATTGATGCTAAGGCTCTGTTAACCATTTTTTGGGGGTAGGTTTCCCTAGTGAGATCCTAACTGATCAGAGATCACAATTCATGAGTGAATTGCTCCAGTGTTTCTGGGATGCGTGCAGGGTGAAGCACAACCCCGTACCACCCCCAAACCAACGGACTGTTGAGAGGTTCAATGGTACCCTGAAGCAGATGATTCGAACCTTTATAGAGGCAGAGGGATTAGATTGGGAGATTGACCTGCAGCACTTGCTGTTTGCATACCGAGAGTAACCTCAAGAATCTACAGGCTTCTCTCCCTTTGAGCTGCTATATGGTCACCTCTGGACCTATTCCGTGAGGGATGGGAAGGGGAGACTACCACTACTGACACTTCTGTGCTTCAGTACGTGATAGATCTCAGAGACCGGCTAGAGGTGCTCATGGGGTTGGCACAGGACAACTTTAGGGCTGCTCAGAAGAAGCTGAACTCTTGGTATGATCAGAATGCCCGTAGCAGAGAGTTCATCCCAGGACAGCAGGTACTTGTTCTCAAGCCAATTCGGGAGAACAAATTAATGGCTGCCGTGTCGGGACCGTATCCGGTACTACGAAAGATGAACGAGTGCAACTATGTTGTCCAGGTAGATGCTGACACAGGGAGGAATAAGACTTATCACATCAACAAGCTGAAGGAGTACATAGCACTGAGTGTGGCATCGGTGCTGGCCATTTGCAGCCCACTGATGGGGGATGTGGCGAGCAATGCTCTGCCTGATCTATTGGTGGAGGCTAGGAAGGGAGGTAAAGTAGAGCAGGTTGAGATAGGGTCTCACCTGAATGTCAGGCAGAGGGCAGAAGCCAGGGCTACGCAAGAGAAATATAGGGCTCTGTTCTCAGACAAGCCGGGGAAGACACACATTTCAAATCACCCAGTGCTGACAGGAGATCTGAGACCTCTGCATAAGCATGCTTACAGAGTGTCAGCAGAGGTTAAGGGCAGTATAGAGAGGGAGGTAGAAGAGATGCTGGCCCTAGGGATAATTTTACCATCCCAGAGCACTTGGGCTTGTCCGGTAGTCCTGGTACCTAAGAAAGATGGAACCACCCTGTTCTGTGTGGACTACTTGCAGCTCAATGTGTGCACGGTGCCAGATGCCTACCCCATTCCACGCATGGATGATTTGTTAGATGAACTCGCGGGGGCAAGGTATCTGATGACAATGGATCTCAGTAAAGGTTACCGCCAGATCCCTTTGACCCAGGAGGCTAGAGAGAAGTCGGCATTTATTACACCAAGTGGCCTCTATGAATTTTTAGTGATGCCATTCGGGATGAAAAATGCACCGGCTACCTTTCAACGACTGGTCAATCGCTTGCTGCAGGGTATGCAAGGGTTTGCAAGGGCATACCTGGATGACATTGCTGTCTTTAGTAACTTGTGGGACCCACACTTAGTGCATGTAGCTGCAGTGATAGCCAGGATTAGGGAAGCGGGATTCATGTTGAAAACCACCAAGTGCTTAGTAGGGATGGCAGAAGTACGGTACCTGGGGCACAGGGTGGGTGGCGGGCATCTTAAGCCAGAACCAGCTAAGGTGGAAGCTACTGTATAGTGCAGTGGCCCGTTCCCAAAACCAAGAAACAAGTCATGGCTTTCTTAGGCACTGCAGGCTACTACAGAATGTTTGTCCCTCAGTATAGCGCCATTGCCAAACCCCTGACTGACTTGACCAAGAAGCGACAGTCTGTGCTGTTTGTCTGATCTCCTTGAAAAAGGTCCCCTACGGTCTGAAACGTGTAGGAGTTTTTGTCTCACCCAATTGGGGTCATGTTACTGAGTGTTCCTAATAAATAGACATTTATATTTTTCCACCACCTGGCTCCCTGGCAGTGCACTGTTTTTGCTCTCTTCTTCTTGTCTGGTGGTCGCCTTTCAGGCATAGAAGACTGCACTAGCCAGCGCTCCAATTATGGCTGCCCCAGACTATGCAAAGATGTTCTTGGTGCAGACTGATGCCTCGGACTATGGCATTGGGGCTGAACTCAGCCAAGTGGGGAAGGAGGGCAGGGAACACCCAGTGGTGTATCTGAGCCCCAAGCTGCTGTCCAGAGAGGTGGCATATGCCACCATTGAAAAAAAGTGTCTGGCCATAGTATGGGCTCTAAAGAAATGACAGCCATATTTATATGGCAGACCATTCACGATAATAACTGACTACAATCCTTTGGGTTAGTAACAGAGGGTGTCGGGGGAAAATGCTAAACTTTAGCGCTGGAGTCTTGCCTTACAGGAGTTCGAATTTTGCTCCCTAGCATATTTTCTTTTCTCCTATTATGTTTGTTTTTTTTCTAATGTTTCATGTCCTTTTTTTCTCCTTTTCCTTTTTTCCCCTACACCCCTGACTTTGAGACATAATTTCCCATTGTGCCAATTTATTTGCTTTTGCATTACACTTGCTTTAATCCTGGTTTACCTATAGTGTTATTAAATTTATTTACCATTTGGACATTTGCATTCAGTAGATCATTTAGCCATTAGACAGAGAGTGCTGGTACTTCCATAAGTGTGTTAGTATTAGTAGAGGGGAATAAGGGTCCCCTTTGTTCCGTGCACCCTGCATCCATATGTATTTATCTGAGTCAGAGTGCTGTCTATCGCCTCCCTTTTGTAGTATATACAGGTAAACCCCATTATAACGCGGTCCTCGGGGTCCACCCCGAGACCACCACGTTAGTAACGGGATAGCGCTAATTTTTTTTAAAAAATGGTCGCCGCGCGTCTGATTGGGAGGGAGTGAGGAGGGAAGGAAGTTAATTAAATAAATAAATAAAAAAAAAGTTTTAAAAAAATGGCGGCGATTCATCCCTCCTCCCTCTCCCTCCCAGCCCCCTCCCTCTCCCTCCCAGCCCCCTCCCTCTCCCTCCCAGCCCCCTCCCTCTCCCTCCCAGCCCCCTGGTTTTGCGGTGCGCGGCAACGTGTGTCTGTGTCTTCCCAGCCAGATCTGCTACTGCAGCGTGTGTGAGTGTATTTCCTACCAGATCTGCTACTGCAGCGTGTGTCCTCCCAGCCAGATCTGCTGCTGCTGCTGCTGCTGCTGCAAGAGGTGTGGTGTGTGTGTGTGTGGTGTGTGTGTGTGGGTGGGTGCGTGCGTGCGTGCGTGCGTGCGTGCGTGCGTGCGTGCGTGCGTGTGTGTGTGTGTGTGTGTGTGTGTGTGTGTGTGTGTGTGTGTGTGTGTGAGAGACATGTAAAAAACGGGGGCTGCTGACATGTGAAAAACGGGCTGCTGACATGTGAAAAACGGGCTGGTGGGCTGCTGACATGTGAGGGGGGGTGAGCTGCTGACGTGAGTGTATTGTGAGAGCTGTGTGCAGTGAGTGTGTGCAGTGAGTGTGTGCAGTGAGTGTGTGTGCAGTGTGCAGTGTGAGCAATGAGCAGTGTGTGTGCAGTGTGAGCAGTGTGTGTGCAGTGTGCAGTTTGTGCAGTGTGAGCAATGAGCAGTGTGTGCAGTGTGCAGTGTGTGTCAGTGTGAGCAATGAGCAGTGTGTGTGCAGTGTGCAGTGTGTGCAGTGTGAGCAATGAGCAGTTGTGTGTGCATTGTGTGTCAGTGTGAGCAGTGTGTGTGCAGTGAGCAGTGTGTGTGCAGTGTGTGCAGTGTGTGCAGTGTGTGCAGTGTGTGCAGTGTGTGCAGTGTGTGCAGTGTTCAAAAAAAATTAAATTAATTTTTTTTTTTTTTTTTAAACGGAAGCCACGGGAAAACCGCGTTATAACTGAATCGCGGTATAACGAGGCGCATTATAACGGGGTTTACCTGTATTGACCCTTTTTGATAGACGGGCACCTATGCTTTTATTGTGACCTCATGTTGTGGTCACAGGATACTGTTACCCCCTCAGTACGTGCTAATTCATTGACTTATTCAGATGTGGACGCTACACGAATAGCCACACTTTGTTTGGGGGGCAGAGATTTTCTATCTGAAGATAATCCCACGGATATCCCACTAGAGTTAGAGAGATTTCTGAAACATAAAGTAAACCTGTAATTACACGCAACTACTTTAGCAGAATACTTTAGGGTTAAGCGTATTCCCAGGGGTCTCCGTTCAAACCTGAGACACACGTTATTCGCTGATCAGAAATAGTTTTGCACTAAATGGGAAGGTATCTTAAATAAATGCTCCCTGGACTTAATCATATTAACCATAGAACAGATTCAGAACACTCTAGTAAAAAACAAGATTTAGATCACTAGACTTCAAGAGGCTTTAAAAACTTCATTGTCAGAAACAGCTCAAATTTTGAAAAAGAATTTGTATGAGAAACTTTCCATGTTCAGTAGAGACATAGAAGCACATAAGAGACAAAAATATTTGAGGGACATCTGTGATTATACCAATAATAAAGTATATACATGGCAATGGAGGGTCCAGCAAAAGAGAGAATACAGACGTTGGAGGGCACCCAGGGTCCATCCAGGTACTCAATCGGATCCAGAATTCCTGGATTCCACGGGGAGCGATTCGTCGGCCGGGGTTCCCCATTTTTTAGAACAGAGACATGGTCGACATGGAGGACGTGCAGGGCGGGAGAAAACACAGAGGCCTATGGGATATCAAGGAGAGGAATGCAGACACGTTCACAGATTCATTGGTAGTTAACATCTCTGGTAAGACCCTTATCGATGAACAGATGGAAGTATTAAACAAAGGCCTTTCGTTTGTACCAACGAACCCCCTTAATGTCTTAGAGCTTGATGTTGACTTGGCACGTTTATTCAAGGACCTCCGCATTAAGGGATTCTTTTTAAAACACCCCTCCTTACCATCGACTCCAGATAATGACATTACAATGGACTCACCATTTCACCTTCTCACAGATGAATGTGAAGTTAAGGGTAAATTTAATTCCCCACCTATAAATCATACGATAGAAACATACATTTCTCTGGTACAGCAGGACATAGACACGCTTAAAAAGAATAGACAACAGCTTAAGAATACCAATTTCTCTTAAAAAGAGAGGGCTATCATCACAGAGCTAGAATCTGATCCTGACATTATAATTAAACCAGCTGATAAAGGTGGGGTGATAGTAATAATGGATTGTTCTAATTACAGGAAAGAAATATTAAGAAAATGGGAGGATGTAAACAACTATAGAGTGACTGATCGTAATCCAATTTTTGACGTAATTAAAAAGATCTCTGAGGTTATCGATATGGCCTACGAGGGTTGTGTAATTACTAAGAAACAGAAGTATTTTCTCATGAAAAAAAACCCATCACACCAGTCTTCTACAGTATGTGTTTCCTAAGATACATAAGAGCTTAATATCCCCTCCAGGTAGACCTATAGTAGCCGGCATGGATTCTTTATTCCAGCCCTGTGCAATCTTCTTAGATAAATTACTGAGACCGTTTGTAGATAGCTCTAAGTCCTTTGTTCAGGACACATCTCATTTTTTGAACCAGATATCCTCAATCCCACCATAACTACTAGTGTAATATTAGCTACCCTTGACGTCAATAGCCTGTACACTTCAATTCCACACAATGAAGGGGTCGCAGCAGTGAAAGAGACTCTGGCTACAAGAGGTCTATACACGCCAAGGGAACGTATGCTAATACAAGACCTATTAGAAATCCTCCTCAAAGAAAACGATTTCCTCTTTGAGGACACTTTCTATATTCAGGTGCAGGGTACGGCCATGGGGTCGAATGGCGCACCCACATATGCCAACATTTAGATGGCCAGGTTTGAGGATGAATTTGTCTATCCTCATCCTGAGTTTATCTGTTATGGGCATATGTGGGTGCGCTACATCGACGATGTGTTTCTGATATGGCAGGGTGATGCAGGATCTTTGTTGGCATTTGTCTCTGACATTAACAGGGCAAGGGACACTATCAGATTCACATGTCTCTTTAGTGATACTTCGGTTAATTTTCTTCATACAACCATCTCGGTATCAGATAATAAACTGGAATCCAATATATTCATTAAACGTACAGACAGGAATAATCTTCTACATTATAGTAGCTTTCATCCACAAGGCACGGCGAGTGGTCTACTGTACAGCCCGATTCTTAGAGCAAAGAGAATCATCAGTACCCCTGATGGTATTAAGGAAAGTCTAGATATCATGCAGGATAAGTTTAGGAAAAGACGGTATCCCACCTCACTATTGAGGACCCAGCGGAACAAGGCAGAGGCCATCCCAAGGGAGAATCTCCAACAGGGTACAGCACAAGGGGTCTGCCCGATGAAACAGTTTTCTATACTTTTGTGACTACCTTTAATACCCAATCGGGTAGAATAAAAAACATCATATCGAGATATTGGCCATTACTACAAAATGATTCCCTCCTATTTCTGTTTTCACATTCAAACCATTATTTTCTTACAAAAGGGGTCGTAATCTAAGAGATAGACTTTTGAGGGCAGACACAGGGGGAACTGAGATGAGACAGACCTTCCTGGGCACCCCTAAATTGGGATGCTACAGATGTCTAAGCTGTAGTCAATGTAGCAGTATACAGGAGGGTCCCACATTCCAACATCCCCATACCGGACATGTATATCATATTAAGAATTTTTATACATGCATGTCTAAAAATATAGTGTATCTCATTAATTGCCCGTGTGGACTTGGTTATGTGGGTGAAACGACGCAACAGGTGAAGGATCGGATCCGACAACATAAAGCAGCCATCTGCAGGGGTGATCTTGACGCGCCGGTCGCCCAATACTTCACACAAGCTGGGCAAAATGCTAGATAGCTGAGGTACCAGGTCATTGATGGTGTGGAGAGAAAAAGGCGTGGATGGGACCTGCAGAGGACTGTACTACAGAACGAGACGCAATGGATAAGACGTTTGGATACAGTAAGCCCGAGAGGCATCAATAAGGAAATGGACCTTAGTTGTTATTTCTGAACACTGTGGATCAGAGCACACACACACCGACCAGCCTACATAGGTTCCGCTGGACACCCTCCCCACCAGACCTGGACCCTCAGATTACCACGGAGCAATGAATGCTCTTTAAACCTTGAAGTATGGGTTCAGTGTCTTCTGGATGAGTGGCATGTGAGTGATCCGTCCTGCCATCTTAGTCGTTTTTCACTTACCAGGCCCAGAGCAGTGGGTAAGTCCTCTGTTGAATTTTATCACCATATTCCATAGAAATCCTTGACTCCTTAATTTTTGTTTTTTAACCTATGGTTTATATGTGTTCATTTTTATTTTATCCCAATTGTCAGGTCTCAGGGGGTTTGTCTGATCTCACATAGTTATACAGGATTACACCTATATGCTTATTGTAACATCATAATTAACTTTGCTCTGTTTTGCATATTTCTTTTTGTGTCACATGGTATTGCTGAAGCTGTATCACCCCTGCATCAAGCCATTGCCATGACCTCCAGAATCGCACCGGTTGCGCTCTCCTGGATCACTATTTACCTAAACTGTCAGCAGTGATTATGGGCAGAGAGATAGGGACCTCGCGCATGCGCAAAGACACGCCTCACTATCTGTGAAGGATAACGGATGACGCATGTGCACTGACGAAGTGCCACGTTGGCAGTCTGGAGTCTGCATCATGAGAGGCTCCGATTGGTGATGACATCACTTGCACCACATAGCGTAGTGGCAGCCTGGTATACTATTTATGCTAAAGTGAACAGCTGCTTCAGTCCCCAGCACTTCACAGAGCATGAGGAGGAGAGGACAGATGGTTTGACTGCATTTTTTTTTTTTACTATTTTTGACTCCTGGTGCTTTCACACTCTTTCTAGTCTAAACTTTATGACAGTAGGTTTCTCTGGGGTTTGACTGGATATCTGATCGGGGAGGGAAGGCTTAGGGATGTACCTCTGGGACCCTTTGGGACCAGAGGGTATGGGCCAGAAGAAGAGGTAGTTCCTTGAAACATTGCCCCCCTAGCATATTTTCTTTTCTCCTATTATGCCTGTTTTTTCCTAATGTTTTATGTCATTTTTACCCTTTTCCTTTTTCCCCTACACCCCTCACTTTGAGACATAATTACCCAATGTGCAATGTATTTGCTTTGCATTACACTTGCTTTAATCCTGGTTTACCTCCCTCAGCTCATTCATCCATAACATATGGGCATGATAATGGATTCATTGCCGGGCTGACAGGAAAGGGTTCCTGCCTTTACATTTAAAACACCATTGGAATATAGTTTATTTTTATATGTAGGTTCTGTATGTGCAACAAATATAAAACCAATATTTATGTTCATGGTACATTTTTAACTAGCTGCACTCCAAAAATTAAAGTGCTAGCTCTTCCCTAGTGCAAGTTATCAACTTAATGGAATGGGCTCTGTGATGTGGGTTGCGGTTTGACCTATAATCGTTCTAGGTTACAAGCCGGCATACAATGTATCCATGCTGGCTTTGATCGGTAACCGCAGACGCACTTCACCAATTCACATTAAGTGGATAACAAGACGGCTGGATACATTCTAGCTGTCAGGTACTTCAGCTGGACCGTAGACCACTTATTCAATTGACTTTGCGGCTTCGACGTCTGTGGTCTAGGAAATGATACCCATCTTCAATGCAGCAACTTACTCGCAGGCACATTTATGCAATTAGCGCTTGGCACAGCGCTAGAAGCTCCCCCTTGTGTCGTGAATACAGTTTGCACATTCTCTATTCAATCATAATATTGCAGCTAACTTCTGGGCTGCAAAACAGGGACAATAAAGATAGTGTAGGAGAAAACATGTCATTATGGTGACCATACAATTTAACCCCTTCAGTCCCAACAAGGTTTAGAGTTAACCAGCCGGGCATAATACCTTTATTATTGGCCTGGTTAACCCTTTCACCGCCACATTTAGAAAAAGAAATTATGAAGAAAAAACATTCCAAGTTTGAAAGGGACAAGTTTGATTACGAGCGGAATCAGGTTTATACTTGGGAGAAAATTACACAACCTAGGAGAGGTAGTAAGGGACCATTCTCAGATCACTCTACACCCATTAACAAATCTGGGAATAGTCATTGGTCTCAAAAATCTATTTTGAAAAAGACACCACATCTAATGATCAACAAATACAGAGTCGGATCTATCGGATACAGACACATTAAGTCATTCGGTTTCATGTTTTGATGATCGTGGTCAACTACAAGGGTGTAAGGGTCTGGGAGTCACGCCGCCCTCGGCGTGCTCCTCACTCACCTGCAGCTCCGCCGGGTCCCCCAGCAGCACGCAGGCAGCCTCTCTCCGGAACGCCGTTCACAGCTCCTCGTGGGCGCGCGCGCGCACGCCAATACTCCTCTTCTACTGCTGGGCCGACGGCTACGCCCGGTCACGCGCCCGCAAGTTCAGCTACACGGAGGCGCGGCCACACGGAGCTGCACCAACCCCTTAAAGGCACAGCACCTCAAACCATTGCTGCAATCAAATGCAGTCTTAATACTGGGCTTTATGGCTCCTCCCCTGGGACACATTCTGGACCTATCCCTGCCATAGCCTGGCCCTTCACACCCCCCCACCTTGCTGCGCTGCCATTGGACCCTCTCTCCTATATATACCTTACAGTGTCACTAACTCGTTGGCTGAGCATAGAACCAGTTGTTCTCATCACTCTCTGCCTCCCTAGTCCTGTCTTGTCCTGTCTTGTTTTGCAGTCTTCCTCGTGTACCAAACCGGCTTCCGCTACGTCTACCCGCACCTCTGGCATCCCAAACTCAGCATACGGCAACACGACTCTCCGCACCTCTGGCATCCCGATCCCGGCAAACGGTAAACGACAACGTCCCTCTCTCTAACCCCGGACTTGGCAAACAGCACCCTCTACCATCCGTACCTCTCCTGCCCCGATCCGGACTTCCAGACCACTCTGCTCTCAAGACGTGCCCTCGTGGCTGTGGGTGGCGTTATATCCTATCCCACCTCAGCACCGCGGTCCCGTCTCGTTTGTGTGAGCACGCCCTGACATTATGCTCAGCCCTACAAACATGGACCCCGCTGAGGTGGAGCGCACTTTAAATGCCCATACAAATCTCTTCACCAGGCTAGAGACTTATCTGGAACAAGCTGATAGGCGAATGGATACGTTACAGCAAAGCGTTCATTCCCTTACCGTTCAAGTCCGAACTCTCACTCGGCAACCCTCACCCGTGGCTTCCACAGCTTCCGCAACCGCCTTTCCAGCACCTCCGTTTGCTTTGGAACCTCGTATTTCGGCCCCCAAACACTATGCCGGGGATCCCCAAGGATGTAGGGGCTTCCTTAACCAATGCCTCACCCAATTTCGACTCTCGCCCTCTCGTTTTGTCTCTTCTGTCTCCAGGGTCGGCTATATCATGTCTCTTCTCATCGACGAGGCGCTGGCATGGGCTTCTCCCATCTGGGAATAACAAGGTCCTCTCACACAGGACATCGATCTCTTCGTCGAGGAGTTCCGAAGAGTCTTCGACACCCCTGCACGGCAATTAACGGCAGCATCGTCTCTTCATCACATAACCCAGGGAGATCGACCGGTCGCCCGGTACGCTTTGGAGTTCCGCACACTTGCTGCTGAGACGGGATGGAATAATGAAGCTCTATCTTCAGCGTTTTGGCAAGGTTTGTCGGAATACCTAAAGGATGAGCTTGCAGCGTGGGAACGTCCCACTGACCTAGAGGATTTGATCAGGCTGTGTGTTCGAGTGCACCAGCGTCTGCAGGGGCGGAGAAATGAACGTTCTCGTTACCGTCACATATTACCCCAGTGTCCCCACAAGCCGGGAAACGCCAACTCCCAATGAAATCCCGAAGAGTTTCGTTGGGAATACTGACACTTTCTCCCATCGTCAAAGACGTCCTTCCCACCAGGATAATGTTGCCTATAACACTGTCTGGAGAGGGGTTTCACACTCAAGCACGGGCGTTCATTGATTCCGGTTCCGCAGGCAATTTCATCGATGAGACTTTTGCTAGACGGAACAATATATTCCATTTATCAGTAAGAAGACGCCAGTAGTTCTGGAGGCCATTGACGGTCGACCTCTACAACCGGCATTCATCACGCTCCAGACGGTGCCTCTTCTACTGCAGTACATCAACGTTCATACGGAGATCATTACCCTCGATGTTATCCACACCCCCTCGGTTAAGCTGATTTTGTGTCTTCCTTGGCTTCAACTCCATAATCCTCGCATCGACTGGACGGATCGGGAACCCATCCAATGGGGTGCTCCTTGTGCCAAGACATGTACCAGGATTTTCTAGAAGATTGGTGGGATGTCTACCCTGCCAGAGAAGGTCGACTCCCTACCTTCTGTGTACTGGGAATTCCGTGAAGTGTTCGACAAAGCACGTTCCGAGGTTCTACCTCTGCACCGTCCTATCGACTGCCCTATTGACCTACTACCCGGGGCACCTCTTCCCAGAGGACGATCCTATCCTCTCTCTCTCCCAGAGACTAAAGCCATGAACACTTAAATTGCTGAGAATTTAGAGAGGGGTTTCATCCGAAAGTCTTCTTCTCCAGTCGGAGCAGGCTTCTTTTTTGTCAAAAAGAAGGACGGTTCTCTTCGTCCATGCATAGACTACCGGGGTTTGAATAACATCACACGCAAGAACCGCTACCCACTGCCCTTGATACCGGAACTCTTCGACCGTCTTCAGGGAGCAACTACCTTTTCTAAATTGGATTTAAGAGGTGCTTACAATTTAGTAAGGATACGTGAGGGGGACAGATGGAAGACTGCTTTTAACACCCATGACGGCCACTATGAATACCTGGTCATGCCGTTCGGTTTGTGCAACGCACCAGCAGTTTTCCAGGATTTCGTCAATGAGATTTTTCGGGACATTCTTAACACATTTCTTATCGTCTACCTAGATGACATCCTAATCTTTTCTAAGTCCCCTCAAGAACACATCAAACACGTTCAACAAGGCTGTTACGCCTCCGGGAGAACCATCTCTTTGCGAAGTTGGAGAAATGTCAGTTCCATCTCAAGTCTGTGGCTTTTTTGGTATACGTTATCTCTGACTACGGATTCAATATGGATCCAGAGAAACTTAAGGCTATTTTGGACTGGCCCCGTCCGACCACTCTCAAAGCCGTGCAACGCTTTCTAGGTTTTGCAAACTATTATCGACGCTTCATTCGTAATTTTTCTTCTACGGTGTCTCCCATAACTGCTCTCACGAAGAAGGGTGCAGATCCTTCATCATGGTCTGAGACCGCCATGCGGGCATTTAATCTTCTGAAAAAGGCTTTTGTGTCTGCCCCTATCCTCACCCACCCAGATCCGAAACTTCCATTTACCTTGGAGGTAGATGCCTCTGACATCGGGGCTGGGGCTGTTTTATCCCAAAGGACCTCTCCCTTAGCCAGACTAAACCCATGTGCCTTCTTCTCGAAGAAATTTTCGTCCGCAGAACAGAATTACGATGTCGGGAACCGGGAGCTTTTGGCGATCAAGTTGGCATTAGAAGAGTGGAGACACTTCTTAGAGGGTACGGAGACACCTATAACCATACTCACAGACCATAAGAATCTTCTCTTCTTAGAAGGGGCACGTTGTTTGAGCTCTCGACAAGCCCGCTGGGCACTATTTTTTTCACGATTCAATTTTCTTATCTCCTTTATTCCTGGCTCCAAAAATCTAAAGGCGGACGCTCTGTCTCGACAGTTCCTGGCAGAGGACAAGTCTGAAGAACAGCCAGAGATGATTATTCCCTCTAGATGTATTCTGTCCGCCAACTCCTTTGATATTTTGGACAAGATTCGATCCGAGCAATCACAAGCTCCGAGGGGGCTCAAGGTCCCGGAGGGAAGACTCTACACGGCACCCCAAAACCGCAAAAGGGTTCTCGAGTGGTGCCATTCCTCTAAATCAGCAGGACATCCAGGGATACGGAAAACCAACGACCTTGTTCAACGTACCTTCTGGTGGCCAGAGAGGGCTAAGGATGTGGAGGAGTTTGTTAAAGCGTGTGGCACGTGTGCTCGCAAGAAAGTACTCCAGGTCAGACCAGCAGGCCTTCTTCTTCCCTTACCCATTCCAGACCATCCCTGGAAACATATTTCTATGGACTTCATTGTAGAGCTCCCAGACTCCAAAGGAAAGAATACGATTCTTGTGGTAATTGATCGTTTTTCCAAACAGACTCACCTTGTCCCCTTGAGGGTTCTTCCAAATTCCTCCAGGCTTGCGGATGTTTTCATCAAGGAGATTTTTCGTCTTCACGGAGTACCTTCAACTATCGTCTCTGATCGTGGGTCCCAATTTGTGTCAAGATTTTGGAGAGCCTTTTCCCGAAAAATGGGTATTTCACTTCAATTCTCCTCGGGATACCACCCACAGACCAATGGGCAGACGGAGAGGGCCAACCAAAACCTGGAACAATACCTTCGGTGTTTCATAACCGATACACAGGATGATTGGGTGGATCTACTTCCTTGGGCTGAGTTTGCTCTTAACTCCCTTCGCAATGACTCCACTCAAGAATCTCCCTTCTTCATAAATTGTGGATTTCATCCTTCCCGTCTACCCTTCTCCCCTCTATCCTCAGGAGTACCAGCGGTTGACAAGCGCATCTCCCGGCTGAAAGACTTATGGACGAGGATTCAGGAGAACTTAACGGTGGCTACAGGGAGACAGAAACTCCAGGCAGACTGTCTTCGACGCCCGGTTCTGGAATTCGTCCCAGGAGACAGGGTTTGGCTTTCTTCCAGGAATATCCGACTAAAGGTTCCTACCATGAAGCTCCTCTGTCCCTTTCCTGTGGTCAAGAGGATTAATCCTGTGGCTTATCGTCTGCGCCTTCCACCCTCGATGAAGATTCCTTCAGTCTTTCATGTTTCTTTGCTTAAACCCGCATTCCAGAGTCCTCGCTTTTCTAAGACCACGTCTCCTCCACTTCCTCTTCTGATCCAAGGTCAACAGGAGTACGAGGTTCAGTTTATCCTTGATTCTAGGATTTCCAGAGGAGGAGTACAATATCTGGTCCACTGGAGGGGGTTTGGATGAGAGGAACGTTCCTGGATTCCCCACCGGGATCTCCACGCGCCTCGACTCGTCCAGGCTTTCCACCGTAAGAATCCCTCCAAGCCATGTCATGGACGCCCGGAGGTCGCCCCTGAAGGGGGGGATACTGTAAGGGTCTGGGAGTCACACCACCCTCTTCATGCTCCTCACTCACCTGCAGCTCCGCCGGGTCCCCCCGCGGCACGCAGGCAGCCTCTCTCCAGAAT
The DNA here is from genome assembly GCA_036426205.1 of Ascaphus truei. Classification (NCBI taxonomy): domain Eukaryota; kingdom Metazoa; phylum Chordata; class Amphibia; order Anura; family Ascaphidae; genus Ascaphus; species Ascaphus truei. The sequence goes on along the minus strand of WSYH01000219.1, from coordinate 41,685 downwards.
GCCGTTCACAGCTCCACGTGGGCACGCGCGCGCACGCCAATACTCCTCTTCTACTGCTGGGCCGGCGGCTACGCCCGGTCACGCGCCCGCAAGCGCAGCTACACGGAGGCGCGGCCACACGGAGCCGCACCAACCCCTTAAAGGCACAGCACCTCAAACCATTGCTGCAATCAAATGCAGTCTTAATACTGGGCTTTATGGCTCCTCCCCTGGGACTCATTCTGGACCTATCAATGCCGTAGCCTGGCCCTTCCACACACCCCCACCTTTCTGCGCTGCCATTGGACCCTCTCTTCTATATATACCTTACAGTGTCACTGACTCGTTGGCTGAGCATAGAACCAGTTGTTCTCATCACTCTCTGCCTCCCTAGTCCTGTCTTGTCCTGTCTTGTTTTGCAGTCTTCCTCGTGTACCAAACCGGCTTCCGCAATGTCTACCCGCACCTCTGGCATCCCGAACTCAGCATACGGCAACACGACTCTCCGCACCTCTGGCATCCCGATCCCGGCAAACGGTAAACGACAACGTCCCTCTCTCTAACCCCGGACTTGGCAAACAGCACCCTCTACCATCCGTACCTCTCCTGCCCCGATCCGGACTTCCAGACCACTCTACTCTCAAGACGTGCCCTCGTGGCTGTGGGTGGCATTATATCCTATCCCACCTCAGCACCATGGTCCCGTCTCGTTTGTGGTGAGCACGCCCTGACAAAGGGTCAGCGTACCTTTTGGGGTATAGGCAACAAAGACTATGGTACAAGACCTTGGTATGGACATTCTTCAGATTCAACTAGAAATTATTCATCAAAAAACATAAAACTTCCGGTATGGAGCCAGGGCTGTGAGGACGCACTGAGAGGAGATCCGCTGGTCCGACGGGGAAAGCCGCAGTAACCGCAAACCAATAGCCGGCAAAACATCTCAAAAATTAAAGGGACAGACGCCTCAACAAGCAGAGGTACCTGCATGGAGAAATATCTCTCCAAAACTGCACAGATGGCCCCAAAACAGCAGCATCAGCACCAGGACAAGGGAGAGAGAAGGAGAGAGACACTGAAAATGGCCGACAGCAACGAGGCTCAGGCAAGAGAATCCAGCCAGACCGGGGAAGCAGACAATCAGGCACAAACAAGGTCAGAGCATGAAAACATTGCAAAGGCTGTAGCAAGAGAAATTCTCCCACAATTAGATAAAAAAATTGACAAAATAAAAACATCCATAGATGAGCTGAAAAACAAGCTGACAGCACATACCTCAAGAGTGGAGGAGGCTGAAACTAGAATTAGCAATGTGGAGGATGAAATGTCTGAAGTGCATCAAGCAGTAGAAGCACTGAGGAAAAAAAACTACATATTGGAGGAAAAAGTGGACGACCTTGAAAACCGGTCTCGACTAAACAACATAAGACTGATAGGAGTGCCTGAATCAGTAAAACAGTACCAACTCATAGAGTTCTGCGAGAAATTGATCCCAGAGCACCTTGGGCTATCCGCAGATCATGCAATAAAGATCGAGAGAGCACACAGAATGGGTGCTGCAAGGCAAGACGAAGAAACTAAACCTAGAGCAATAATAGCAAAGATTCTCAACTTTGACGACAAAGTCAGAATTATCAAAGCTTTTAAGGAGATGGACCAACTGACATTTGAGAACAAGAGAATTATGATTTTCCAGGACTATTCGGCAACGGTCTCACAAAAAAGGAGTGATTTCAGCAGGGTATGCACCACTCTCTACAAACTACATATTGGAGGCAAAAGTGGACGACCTTGAAAACCGGTCTCGACTAAACAACATAAGACTGATAGGAGTGCCTGAATCAGTAAAACAGTACCAACTCATAGAGTTCTGCGAGAAATTGATCCCAGAGCACCTTGGGCTATCCGCAGATCATGCAATAAAGATCGAGGGAGCACACAGAATGGGTGCTGCAAGGCAAGACAAGAAGAAAACTAAACCTAGAGCAATAAATAGCAAAGATTCTCAACTTTGACGACAAAGTCAGAATTATCAAAGCTTTAAGGAGATGGACAACTGACATTTGAGAACAAGAGAATATGATTTTCCAGGACTATTCGGCAACGGTCTCACAAAAAAGGAGTGATTTCAGCAGGGTATGCACCACTCTCTACAAGCAAAAATGGAAATTTGCGCTGATCTATCCAGCAACCCTAAAAATCTACACGACACAGGGGTGAAAACCTTCACCTCCCACGACCAGGTGGAAAATTACGTGACAAAGATGACAACACCCAGGAACGCAGAGGAGGACTGGAATGATACAAGAGATGACGACCGCTGAAGCAGACGAATGCAGAGCCAAGGAACACATTTTGCTTGAAAGAGATTGAATTAAGATAGTTGTCCCTTGTCCCTTGTCAAAAAAAAAAAAAAAGAGTGGATGTATGTGGGTATGTATGGATATAAGTATATGTGTGGCCCAAGAGTGTGTATGAACAAGCCCAGGTTGATTGACAGCATAAAGGGATGTGTGTGGATATCTGAGTGTGTTACTGGTATTAAGGGCAGAAGTATATATAAACCACACAAGGCCCCCACACCTTATAACGTGGCCTTATAACCTGCACTTGTATGTATTTTGGACTGGATGCAAAATAGTGGCCAAACTGGGGGGAGGGAGACAGAAAGGAGTAACAGTGGATGGAGAGCCAAGAACGCCTCAGGCAAGGGAAAGGAAAGGGACAGAGGGGGAGGGAGAGGGGGGAAGAATGAATTGAAGAAGGGGGGATAGGATAGGGAGGAAGAAGGGGGGAAAAGAGGGCAAGGAAGGGAAGAGGGGAAGAGAGGAGAGTAAAGGAGTACGAAAGGGAGGACAAGGGGAGGGGGAAGAGAGGGGGGAAGAGGGAGGAGGGCAAAGGAAGGGGAGGCGAAAAGAAGAGGCAAAAACAAAAAGCATATAACCATAATAATTTGATTGTCATGCAATAACCTGAATGTCTTTTCTCCTATTGTTTTCTTATCAAGTCAAACCTACATTGGGCTCCTGGTATCGCAACTGGGGGGGAAGCAGCATAGTTAGAACAAGAAGAGACAAGGACAGACACCAGACAGAAACCGAAAACTTAACAGCAACAAAAAGACCGATCCCCAAGGGGGACAGAGATGGGCAACCATGACACTGATGTAAGGTATACAGCTACATAACCACATGAACATACAAACAATGGGACCAAGAGAATAGTGGGAACAAGGGCAAACCAACACTTTATAGCATTAGAAGCACTCATACCACAAGCAAGAAACACAAGGTTATTAATAAACAAGGACAAAATAGCCGCAGGACAAGGGACATAACAACAAAACCAAAACAAACAAAAATAAAACAAAAAATTAAATGCAAAAGAAACAAAAAAAAAAGAAATAGGGAAATCGGCTAAGGGAAAAATAAAATAGAAAATATATCCCCCAGGGGGGACAAGGAGATTAAAGTGCACACATAAGGAAACACACAAGAGGGTAGAAAATACACCTCTGGAAAAAAGTGAAGTCCAGAAAAGAAAGGAAAGTTAAAAGTTTAAAAAGTTTAAAAAGTTTAAAAAGTTAAAAGTTAAAAGGTTAAAAAGTTAGATGTTCTAATACAGAAAATAAGGCAGAGATCATGTTGACAAGCCGGTCTAATAAAAAAACAAAAGAGTGTTGGGAACAAGCAGAAAAGAGAGAAAAAACCCAGAATAGCATACTTAGCAGGAAACAGGAAAGAGCTAAATATGACATACATAGAGGACACGGAACACATATAGACTTAAAATGCATACACGAATAATAACATGGAATGTAAAGGGCTTAACAACCCCATAAAACACAAAAAAATACTAAACTACCTAAAAAAAAACAAAAAGTAGACATTGCATTCCTACAGGAAACGCATCTAAATTCAAAAGAAAGCAATAAACTACAAAGAGATTGGGTAGGACATAGCATCTTCTCCCCAGCGATAGGAAAGAAAGCGGGAGTGGCCATACTTATAAATAAAAATCTCCCCCTAGAAATAATCAACACAGAGAGAGACAGTGAGGGCAGAATCATAGTGGCAGAGGTAAGAAGTGGAGGAATAGACTACCTCCTAGGCAATGTCTACGGACCAAATGACCATAAGACTGAATTCTTTCCATAAACTATAAACAAGATACTAAAATATAAACATAGAAATGTAATCCTGGGGGGGGACTGGAACGCAATACAAGACAAGTTCTTAGACAGATCAAACCATAATGATAGCACGCCCAAAGAAAGCGACCAAACCAAAAACATGGAATCAATTAAAACAGCACTAGGGGTAGTGGACGGATGGAGAACGCTCAACCCAGTGGAGAGCAATTTCTCCTTCTACTCCATGCACATAGCTCATTTTCAAGAATCGACGCAATACTACTAACACCGAACCTACTAAATAAAATAACACACATAGACATGGGAGAGATAATTATCTCTGACCACGCAATGGTGCGCCTAGATCTAGATATGGGGCTGGGCAGAGGAAGCCCAAACACCTGGAGATTCCCAAACTACCTGAGCAATAGCGAAGACTTTGTGAATTACTTAAAGGGAGCCTGGGAAAGATTTGATAACACAAATCAGGAGCATAGGACAAACCCCATACTCTTCTGGGAAACATCAAAAGCAGTAATTAGGGGAGATATTATGGCATATATATCCAGAAGAATGAAACAGGCAACACAGGAGTTCTGTAAAGCAAGTAAAGAACTTAGCAAGGCATTCAAAGTGTTCAAAACAGATCCAACACCCCAAAACAAAGAAATCTATAACCAGAAAAAATCCATATGTGAGATATGGTTGAAAAAAAAGAACTAGGGAAAAAATCAATAAAAGAAGCCAAATTTTTCCGACACGGTAATAAGACGGGTAGACTTCTGGGAAACCTTATGCGCAACTATAGATCAACTAAACCTATCACTAAAATATATGATAAGACAGAGATAATCACAGAAGGAAAAAAAATAAATGAGATATTCAAAGAATACTACAGTAAACTATATAGAGACGGAGAAATAAACAAAACAAAAAAGAAACAAGAAAGAAACAAGGGATACTTTTTTTAAAGACATTAAAATACCTAAAGTGAGTCAAGAAGAAATAGACAGTTTAAACTCCCCTAAAAACTCCTCAAAAAGAGATAAAGGACACAATTCAAAACCTTAAAAACTGTAAGGCCCCAGGCCTGGATGGTATGTCAGGAGAATACTACAAACTCTTAAAAGAAGACCTGATAGAACCACTACAACAATTATATCACAAGGCACTGGAAGACGTCACGTTTATGCAAACAAGTGAAATGGCCCATATAATGATAATACACAAACAGGGGAAGGACCCACTAAGACCAGAATCGTACAGACCAATCTCACTGATTAACCAGGACGCTAAAATATTCACTAAAATTATGGCAGATAGGCTAGCGAACATTCTCCTGTCCTTGATACACCCTGACCAGTCTGGATTTGTCAAGGGAAGATCGGCAGTGAAAAACATCAGAAAAGTATTAGCGGCAATAGAGTGGGTCCGACTACACAAGATAGGGAATACAGCCCTCGTGACTATCGATGCCGAGAAAGCATTTGATAACATAATGTGGGAACATGTGTTTTTCGTGCTAGACAAATTTGGACTTAGGGGAAATTTTAGCAACATGATAAAGGCAATGTACAGCACCCCAAAGGCTAGAATAATAGCAGAAGGACACCTATCAGACCCATTCCAACTATATAGAGGGACACGCCAAGGGTGCCCGCTGTCACCCCTTCTTTTCAATCTAGCAATAGAACCTCTGACTATCTACCTGAGACAAATGGAGGATTTTAAGGGGATCAAGATAAACAAAACAGAACTGAAACTATCAATGTTTGGAGACGACATACTAATGTTCATGACTAACCCAGATGAATCAATCAAAAAGGTTCTACAGCAAATAGAGACATTCGGGTCGTTCGCGGGATTTAAAATAAATATATCTAAAACTGAAATGATGTACATTAAAGAACCCCCAGACACAAGGATACCATATAACTTCCCTTTAAAAGTAACAAAAAAAAACCATTAGATACCTGGGGATCATGCTGGAGGCAGAAATTTCCAGACTATACAAGAATAACTTTAAACCTATCATAAAAAAAATAGTGCAGGAACTAAAAAACTGGATGACACTACCCTTATCACTATTTGGGAGAGCAAGCACAATCAAAATGATATCGTTTGCCAGACTCCTATATCCCATGCAGACTCTCCCAATGCTCCTCAAACATGAAGACATTACTGAAATAAATAGAGCAATAACAAAATTCCTATGGGGAAATAAGAGAAGCAGAATAGCTCTAAAAAAATGACAATTACCAAAGGAAATGGGAGGTATCAACCTACCGAATATCAGGAACTATAACATAGCAAGTATAATGAGACATGTAGGAGATTGGATAAAAGACACCAATCACTACTCCTCCCTAGAAATAGAAAAGGAGTTTTCTCCAGAGACATCCCTGTGAGAGCTAATACATACTAAATGGGGAGACATCCCAGTGACCCAAAGAAACAATATTCTAATCAAAGATACCATAGTAACGTGGAAAACGGTCAGAAAAAAGTTTAAACTATCACACACAATTTCTAGATATCTACCAATCCAAGACAACCCCAAATTTATACCAGGGCATACCCAAACATCATTCCAAATTTGGAAACAAAAAGGCATTACATGCCTAGAGCATGTGATTAACACAGACAAACAGGAATATATGACATTCCAGGAGCTCGCACAAAAATGGGACATCCCCCAAAATCTAATACACGCCTTCTCATATACACAGCTAATCAGTTTTTGCAAAAAATTGACAAACCATAAAACTACAGTACTAAAGAACAATAGAATAGACGACTATTTTAAATCAAAAAAGCAGAACAAAAGCAAATTGTCAGAACTATACAGCATTATTAGAGATCAAGACATAGAGATCACACACGCCAACACACTCAGGGCATGCAAAAAAGACTTCCCAGAAATACAAAACATGGAACAGCTAATACAGGGCATACACAGGGTACACAAGATTATACCATCAGAGACATGGCGGGAAATGCAATACAAAATAACACATACAGTAGAGCATACATAGCATTCAAATGACAGATAAAGACAAGGACAGAAGACACCACATTCTGCCCTAAATGCAAGACACCAAAGGCGGACCTTAAACACTGCCTCTGGACAAGCATACATTTATCTAGATATTGGGACCAAGTGCTAGACTATATGAAAGCAAAATTAAAAATCTCATGGACAAAGGACCCAATACCTATGATATTTGCGAATATAGAGAACTGGACGGAGGGTAAACAAATCAGCAGAGCAGTAACCAGACCCACAGAGGTTATACTACTAGCGGCAAGAAAGACCATTATGATAAACTGGATACAAACACAACAGCCCTCAATGGAACTACTACATGACACACTATACAAACTAATGACAATAGACAAACTGGAGACATCCATAGACAGGAACAGAACAATGGAAGATTTCCACCAAAGATGGGACTGGTTCCTTGAGGAAAGAGACTTGAGGACAGGGGACGGCTTAGGGTAAAGACATGAGACAGGGGACGGAAAGCAGGAAAGGAGTGAACATGACCAACACGACAAGTTGCATTAGAGTATAAGTCTAAAGTTTAAGGTTAATTAGATAGGAATCGAGATGGAGAAAATCATAACCATAATGTATAACACAAGGGTGTAACAAGGCGAACATAACCGAAGAAAACAAAAATGCTTGCCCATATGGCAAAAACGAACCAAAGTTCGAGTTCAAAGTTAAGAGAAAATATGTTTAATATATGAAAAATTTGTAAACAATGTATGTGAATAACGGGTGACATAATATGCATGTAACAGCACATGTTTTCAAGCTGATCGCCTGTATACTGAAAATGTACCCAATAAAAAAGATTTGTGAAAAAAAAAAACGGAAAGCGACCAGAAGGGGCAATAAAAGATCGAAGCAAGGGATTCCCAAAGCAGCGGGAGATGAACTTTTGATTGATGAAAGTGGTGTTATCGACATTTTCAATGTTGAATTAACTAGGGATGAAATATCACTGCTCAATAAAGGGTTAAAATTTGCCTCTAGGGCAAATTTTCAAATTTTCAACACAGTGGTTAATCTTCACAAATTTGTTGGGAAATTCACCTTAAAAAGTTTTATAGTACTAAAGATGCATTTATTGTTAACATTAATTTATTTACAGATTGTAAAGATGTACAACTTATGAGTGATCACCTTAAACATTTCTCTTTCAGAGACTATTGTGCAATTAAGAATATGGAGGAACTTGCTGGGATAGGCATTGAGGAGGATGACCCACCCAAATTCCTAGGTAGAACAGATTCTGGTTTAAATAGGTCTCACTATTTTCCTGCATTTTCCAAGAGTAAATTCCTTTCGACTTTCGGAAGTTTATTTGAGAGGGATCTCATCCATTCTCAAAAGGTTTTTTTGTTTTGTTCTCCTCGTACCTTTCACCACAAGAAGAATCTTACTCAGGGAGAAATTCAGGTCTTAAAGGATCTGAAGGCTAATAAGTATTACAAGGGTGGTGGGCGGTCGTAGTGCAGCATAGGGATGACTATCACAGGGAGACTCTCCATCAACTCTGTTCATGCAGCAGAGGTTATTCAAACAAATCACGGCACATTTTCGTGTGTGCTGCTGTTCTCCACGCGGCATGAATGCCGCCAATCGCCCCAGGCACACGTGTTTATAGCGGTTGCTTTGTTTGAATTTCATGGATTGTGTGCAATTAAATGAAATGAAATGTGTACAGTACGGTGCTACTTTGCTCCTGTGTCAATTTCAAGTGTTTAAAAGCCAGAACACTAAAATGACATTTAATGCACTCTCATCTGAAGGCGGTATGGCTGGAAGAAATCCCACGCCATGACATGGGTATTCCGAGGAATACACTGCGTGATTTGTTAAAATAATGGCCGCTGCATCTGTATGCTGTACTGTGACCTGACCAAACCCTGAGGTTCCTTGGGGAACTCAGGGAACTCATTGATGATGGCTCTATGATTGGGATCATCAATGACAATGATATTGAATATTTGTAAAATGCTACTCCTTCCACAGCTGTGTTCCACCATCACCCAAAGATTCATAAATCACTGATCTCCCCTCCTGGGAGACCTAAAATCTCCGGCATTGAATCTTTGGGAGATGGTGTTTCACGGTAGGTTGACCGCTTCCTCCAACCACTCACATGACTTTTGCCATCTTATATTCTTGATAGTGGAGGTCTACTTCAACAAATTCAAGATATCACATGGAAACGTAACCTTATATGGGTTACACTTGATGTAATCTCGTTGTATACCATGATTTCTCATCAACAGGGTATGGTAGCTGTGCACCATGTTCTTTCATAGTCTGAATTGACACCTGCACATATAACTTTCATTATGTATTAAAAAAAAATTCTTCTCACTCACACCTATATTTTTTATGGGGTTCATTATCTCCAGACATGGGGAATAGCATAGGAATGAGCTTTGCTCTTTACTATGCCAACCTCTTTATGAGGTGGTGAGAGTCGTTCCACATGTTTGGAGATAATAACATGTATAGGGAGCACATATTATTTTATTGTCGTTCCATTGACGATCTTCTTTTCATTTGGGAGGGTGATGTTTCTACACTCTTATCTTTCAACCATACATTTAACACTAACGATAACAATCTTCACTTCACTTACACCTTCAATCACCATCATTCTTACATGTTAATCTCATATTTTTCTTACTAGTGCTAATTATTTACACTATTTCTTCTATTTGTGTTATGCAAAAGTATTTTTAGTTCTTTCTGCTCTTTTTCAATCTTTTTCTGCATATTTTTTCAAGTTTTATTTTTGTTCTGTTCTTTGTCCATTTATGGACGGAATAAAGTTTGTTTCTTTGTCAATATTATGTCATGCGATAGTACTAACCAATCGGAGCGATGCAACGTCAGTGCGACCCGTGTTTGGGATGCATGGTGATGACGTCACCTGTATTGGTGAGAGGCGCAAATTAATTTTCTTTAAAATAATTGTATTTGTACTTTGTAATTACACCTTGATAAAGTCCCTTTGGACGAAACGCGAATATCAAGAATTGTTATGCACGGCACAGCACATGTCGAGAAACGAAAAAACAAAAAATAACAAAAAAAAATTATTTATTTTTTCAAACTTGAACTTCTAATTGAATGGGAAGTTATACACGCATGCGCAGGAATGTGATTACAGGTTTGGGAAGATTAAAGCCAGAAAGCCATCCATTCCAAGGAATGGTGTGGGAGAGGTGTACTATACAGCCGTGGCCCCTTTTATTCTCCAATATCTCCGAATTTTTCCAAGATTTTTTTCCGAATGCCACTCACTTCACCGCACTTCACCACGTTCATGCCGCATTTTGACCACATTCATACCACATTCACACCCACGGTTGATGCACAATTGATGTGTTTATTGATAATGGTTCGGATTTAATTGGTTGCAATTCTTCGCGTATCTGCATAATGGCAGATATTCATGAATTGTAATGGGCATGCGCTTCAGTAATGTGTCAACTTGCAGGTGTTTAAAAGAATACCACAGTGGTCCATTGTAAATTGGCCTTGGGACTGAAGGAAGAAGTTATAATAATGTATCAATTTAGGCTTTTCATATTAAAAAAAGACAAGCACAGTTTCTGGTCTGGTTATTTTCCTGAGAGTCCGCCATGTGTGAACAACTGCAGTCCGTATTCCAAAAACCTGACAGAACGTAGGCTTATTTAATATGGGCCGCGATTAATGCAACAGATGATAAGATGGCAAAAGTTGTTCAAATTTATCAGTATTTTATCGAAAACTATGACTTTTACAAATTTTTGCCAGATGCTCATGTGTGGAAGCGTGCAATAAGGAAAAAGTTATGTAGCGATCCATGTTTTTTTCGTATTGATCCTGATTTTATTGGGGGGTATTGGTGTATATCACCGGGTTTTTCCTGTATCTATGATCATGAAGATGGCAAAAGGCGAAAGGTCGTGTTAAAACCAACTAATAAACGTCAGTCTCTGGCAAGCAATGCGACAGCGACAGCGACAGCTTCCAATAATGGTCCGACCGTCAGTGAAAACTTGCAACCCTTGCTGTCTGTTCCCACCCGGATACCTGCAGCCTGAGCCGGATTTCGCGTACAGATTCCAGCAAGCTTGCATGTACCTAAGCGATTTCCAGCCTCATCAGCTGCCTACAGGTGTAGTAGTCCCGCTGTAACCTGTCAACGACGTGTATGATCAAGAATACGTGACTGGCAGTTGCTCGGCGCCAGCTGATTGGGAAAGTCTATGGTGAGAAATGTTGCCGTATTTTATTCTGTTTTTTTTATTTTGAAAATATCAATATCAGTGCGATTCAAAAGTCAAGCGATTCTCCAGTTAGCAATATCATTGGCTGAGCGGCTTCTACAGTAGATACTGCACAATTGGTAAAAAGCTAGGCGCATGCGCATTGGAACCTTCTTGAAACGCATATGCGTGTCATCACATCGACGGTAGGCGCATGCGCATGTGAAAAGGAGACGCCCCCCGAGAAAATTATTAGTGGGACTGACTGTGGGAACTTCTTTAGGGGACTGACTGACTGACAATTACAGTAAAACTTTTACTTTTTTTTGTTCCTCAGAAAAGAAAACTTTGTCATCTCATGCGGAAAATGGCAAATGGAGGGATTTCCATGGATAATATCGCTTTGTGTTACAATGCCTGCACATTGCTGAATCTGAGTAAAAAAAAACAAGTACCGGAGTCTACAGTTTAGTGGCCATTGTTATTGAGTTTGATAGAATACCTGAAACAGTATGCTGATGTTTTCAGACCGTATACAATACTTTTTTTATATATATAGTCTAATAAATCCAAAAAAATAAATAGTATGCATTTATTCTACATGTATTATGTTTCTCCTTTATTAAAGTACAGCAAGTCAAAACATGTACAGCACAACCGTATGGTGTTATTAAAAAAAAATCTTTATTCAGCAAATTTAAAACACGCAACATCTCCTTTATTAAAGTACAGCAAGTCAAAACATTTACAGTAGGATGGTGTACAGAACAGTCAGTCAGGCCTACACAACTCCAGTCCTCGAGGGCCACAAACAGGCCCGGTTTTCAGGAGAACCTTGAAAACTGGGCCTGTTTGCGGCCCTGGGGGACTGGAATTGTGCAGGTCCTGTGTAAAGTAAGTAAAAACATTTCTTTATTAATACAAGTTAAAACACAAAACATCTCCTTTATTAAAGTACAGCAAGTCAAAACATTTACAGAAACATTTACACATAATAATAAACAGTTGAACAGTCACGCAAATTCGATACCCACCAGATTGTCCTTCCAGGGCCGATGCCTTGTATGGCGCAAAATGCCATTAATGGAGTCTCGAACGATTTTCATTAAAGGATCTGTTAGTGAAAAATAGCGCCGCAGTTCCTCCACAATAGTCCTTCTTAAATATTCAGGAAGCGCCCTTTTTTCGCGATTTCCTTCGTAGTTCACTTTGTTGACCCACCCGCAGTACACCAAGTAGGACACTTGGTGCTTAAAAATTAACATGGCATAATTCTGGGGTAAACCAGCACTCATCACCCTATATATCTCCCTGAGTGCCAATGGCAGCTCGCGCAGAATGATGTCGGGCACCATATCGATGCAAGCGTATATAGGTTGGGTTCTGGGAGTGGGTGTTCTTCTGTGAGTGGGTGTACTTGTGGTGGCGGGCGAGGGTAGGTTGTCTGGGAGGAAGCTTTCCTCCTGTCTTGGTCGCCATGTTATCTCCTGGTGTTGTCTTGACGGGGTTGTATGTTATCCTCTTCCTCAAGGGCATACATGTACACAAATTCTTCTGGTGGAGGGGGTGCGCTTGGTTTCGGAAGGTGGTCGAAGGTCCCATTCATCACATCCATGCCTTCATCCTGCTCCAGCGTCGGGGATACAGGGGCATTGTAACAGGGGAGTAATCCCTGTTCAAGTAATGTGCCTTTAATCTAGCAGTGTGGTGGTTAACTGCTGGTAGTCAATTAATAAACACCACCTGCCTAATTTAGATTGCTTACAAAAGCCTGTCTTGTGAGACAGGAAGTGACTCCTTAGCTCACTTGTGGGCTGAACTTTGGAGACAGAGCAGGGTTCTTGAGTCTCCCAGGAGAGACTGACCAAGAGAACACAGATCTCTGGGGCTGACCTGTCTTGAGCTCTGCCAAGAAGAAACAGCAGAGCTGCTTACAAGACACAGGGAAGACTTCTAAACCTGGATGCTGACATTTTCTGTGCACGCACGGGTGCGGTTCCAGGAGAGCAGAGAAGCTTACTCTACAGCAGCTAACAGATAAGACTTTCATTATTAAGAGACTGCTTATATCTGCTTATTTCATGCTATATGTTTTGGGGCTGCAAGACATGCTTGACTTAGGGAGTAGTGAATTAATTGCATGGTATTTTCACTAGAGATACTCCCAAGTGAATAGAAGCTTTGTTCCCCCCCCCCCTGTGTTTGGATGATTTCCTGATGAAAAGGAAAAGGCACAATAAAGCCTTATTATAATTTCACCTTATAAAAGTCTCCAATTGTGTACCTCTGTGAACGTCCGTCTACATATGGTGTCCGAAGTGAGATGAGAGGTGTCTTTGTAGTTAAAAAGGACCAGAGATTTTTATGCGAAATTTTTTTTGTTATGCTTTTTGCCTACAAACAGTCTGAGCAACTTAGAAAAAAAAACTTCATGCAGCAGAGATCAGAGTTAAAGGGACACACCACTGAAACTTACAATGCATTGAAACTTACAAAACCACAGATGGACTCTTTGCCCTAATCCCAAGAGGAGAGAGACTGCTGAAGTAGCTAAACCTTATTTTGCCTATCACAAAGTGTAATATGGTCATTGAAATAGGGGTTTTGCCTTCCAGCCATAGTCAGGGTTCAAGAAGTGAGTCAGCCCTTAAAAAGGGATAGGTGTTTGTTGTTTTCAAAAGTTTCGCTGAAGCAGTGAATACAGATGGTGACCCACGAGTGTTACTGATTTTACAAATAAAGGTTGCCACATCGCATAGGGCTACCAGCTGTGAATGGAGTATATGCAGAAAAGTGTGAAAATTGATACAAGACTGTGCTGAAGCAGGGGAATTTTTAGCAAACAAATGCTGAGTGTAAAATTGCCCTATAGGGGGAAAAGGTTTTTCAAAGCCAATTGCTGAATGTTGAGTCACCCTGCTGGGAATGAAAGAAATAGTCCACTGCAAAGAATGCTTTTTTTTCTGCATGTGAAAAAGTCTGCCTATATATATCTTGGGTGTAAAACAGACACCCAAAGTGTGAAGTGTGAATGCCATAATACCCAAAGATGAGACTGAAAATTACTGAACTCAGGCAGAAAACCAAATTCTGTTGCTGAAGCGGAGAGATTGGACCTAACAAGTAAATGGTGTAAAGCAAACAGAAGTTTTTACCTAGCAACTACACATTCAGCATACCTAATGAGAGATTTTTTCCTAGCAAGTAAATGGTGTAAAGCAAATAGACTTTTTTACCTAGCAACTGCACATCTTGTATACCTGATGGGAGAAAATGCATGCACAGCACTGCTGATATTAAAAAAAAAAATTACCCAAGAAAAAAAGTCTACAGAGATGCCTGTGAGAGCTATGACCTCTACAAGCAATATATGCCCATCTATAGGACTACCACAATTGGGGGTTCTAGCAAATACAGTGGCAACAGCTGCAATAGCGCCTCCTGAGGTCAGGAAGAAAATTACACCTGATAGCCTAAAAATGGAGGACAAGATGCAGCGTTCCTGTAATGAACCCTACCAACGGAAGAGTGGCCCTTCCAGTCCAATAAAGAGGAAGACATCTCTTACGGGGAACCCGAACCGAGTCACACCCACAAAACATCCCAAGAATGGTGGGGGTGCCTGAACTCGGCACGAACAGAAAAGACCGATCCCTATGATGACGAATATGATCAGCAGGAGACAGAGCGGGAGCAGCAGATCACCCAATATTTCTGTCAGCTAAAGCAACTGCAAGAAAAGCCTGGCGTATATAATGAAGCTGCTAAAGTATCAAATAAAGAAGGAGACCCCAGTATTCCGGATGGGACGGAGTCATCCAAAACAAAAAAACGGAAAAAGAAAAAGAAAAGCGGTACTTCACTTACCGTGGAAGGAACAGACACGTCCGCAGATCCTGTGGAGAAAAAGGAGGACCGAGTTGCCCTGCAGCCTAGAGAAATGGAGAATTCGTCCCGCGGTTAACCGAATATCCAGAGGGCCCAAGGCAGAAGTCGGGTACCCCAAAGAAGTGTCTGTCCGGTGCCAACAGTGAGGAACCCTCAACCAACCATCCCAGGGAAGTGGAACCGGAACCAGTGAGTGACGATCCCTTGACCAGCCCTGAAGATGCCCTGAAAAATGCCAGGCATGACGGTGATATGCTCCATGAACAATTGAAACAAAAGGAAGATGGTTACACAGAGCTACAGAAAAATAACGTGAAGCTACAGGAATATGTTCTCGCAATGTAACCTGCAGCCAGGACAGAATTGGACGATCTCAAGACTAAGCTAGATACTGCAAATGCTACTATTTCCGCCATGGATGAAAAGCAGAGCCAATCTGATAAAATGGTGGCTACGCTAAAGCGGAAGTATGAGGAGGCACTGAAGCAGATGACAGTCTTCCAGCAAGAGGTTCACACTCTTCGCATAGAGCTGAATGCCTCACAACAGGAGGTCAACAGTGTCCGAATAGAGGTGGACGTATCTCAGAAATAGGTTCAGACACTCCGCAGAGCACTGGATGCCTCACATCATGAGACCAGCAGCTGCTGCACAGACCTGGAAGTTTCCAGAAAGGAACAAAACAGTCTCACTGAGGAGCTGGACATTTCAAGGGACGCAGAGCACCGACTGCAGAACCAACTGCAAGGTCTGCGTACACACCTCCAGTATGCTGAAGAGAAGCAGCAAACGCTGCAGGAAGAAAAACTGCAGGCTGCTAAAGAGGTACAAGCGCTGCAGGAATGTCTTAATACCCAGTACATCCCCACAGAGCAGTATGAGGAGCTAAAGGCCACACTGCATGTCTTCAGAGCATCATTGGAGGCAGAGCTTCAATACCAGTTGACTCTGTATGAGAGGGAGCGTGAGATGGCTCAGAAACTGGAGCAAGAGCTGGAGAGACAGAGAGACTGTTCCATTCCCTTGAGTCAGTACACCAAGGAGAAAACAGACGCAGCGGCAACGTTGATGACAAAAATTACAGAGCTCCAGAATATGAAGGAGACTCTGATACAGACTCAGGGAAAGCAAAGTGCGCAGATAAATTCCCTGAGAAGAGACTTGCAAAACGCACTAAAAAACAGGGATCTCTTGCGGATGAGATTACAGTCCTGCAAGGACAAGTATTGACCCTGACTAAGCGTCAGTATACCACGGCCACAAAAACCCATGAAGAAAAGGGTACAGTGAGAGCTGGGAATACCGCTCATCTGAAAGACAAGGTTGCAAAATTTGAACCACCTAAACAAGCACTAGCAAAACCTTCAGCCACCCAGCAGGCAACAAAAGAAGGTACACATGCTGAATTAAAACCAGAAGAATCCTTAGCTGATGAAACTGAAAAGATGGGACATTCTCTGGAAGTGGGTGTGGAATTGCAACTTAATCTCAAAGAGGTTGAACTATCAACCCCATTGAGTTGGAAAAGGGCAGAGTGACAGCTTCAAGAGTGGAAAACTCAAAGGGCTGTTTTTAAACGCTCTGCAACTGCTGTCATACAGTATGCCTACAGTAAGACGAGCACCCGAAGCGAGGGAAATCTCATGACCGCGCACATAGAAAAAAGACTATACTTGGAAAAAGTCCTCCTCGAGCGACTGTTGGGTGCTGATCTCAAACACCTTCAGGAGGAGACACGAATAAACTGGAGAAAGGGCTCCAATCCCAGAAGGACTGAGGGTTCTCTTCCTCCATCCACTCTCATTCAAGTCACAGAGATATCTAGAATGAGAGTGGAAGGATGGGCTTTGGCCGTGGCAAGCCCGAGCTTCCCACAAACAGGGGAGGTATGTAACAGGGGAGTAATCCCTGTTCAAGTAATGTGCCTTTAATCTAGCAGTGTGGTGGTTAACTGCTGGTAGTCAATTAATAAACACCACCTGCCTAATTTAGATTGCTTACAAAAGCCTGTCTTGTGAGACAGGAAGTGACTCCTTAGCTCACTTGTGGGCTGAACTTTGGAGATAGAGCAGGGTTCTTGAGTCTCCCAGGAGAGACTGACCAAGAGAACACAGATCTCTGGGGCTTGAGCTCTGCCAAGATGAAACAGTAGAGCTGCTTAGAAGACACAGGGAAGACTTCTAAACCTGGATGCTGACATTTTCTGTGCACGCACAGGTGCGGTTCCAGGAGAGCAGAGAAGCTTACTCTACAGCAGCTCTACAACAGCTAAGAGACTGCTTATATCTGCTTATTTCATGCTATATGTTTTGGGGCTGCGAGACATGCTTGACTTAGGGAGTTGTGAATTAATTGCATGGTATTTTCACTAGAGATACTCCCAAGTGAATAGAAGCTTTATTCCCCCCCCCCCCCTGTGTTTGGATGATTTCCTGATGAAAAGGAAAAGGCACAATAAAGCCTTATTATAATTTCACCTTATAAAATTCTCCAATTGTGTACCTCTGTGAACGTCTACAGGCATGAACACCGAGCAAATTATGTATCCCCACTATGTCAGTCTCTATCTTCTCCATCCTTTGATCCATCTTCAGCATCCGTTGATCCATATTTAGCATGGTCTCCAGAAGCAGATCTATCTTTACCAGCATAGTAGAGTTCCCGGGGATATCCACATTTAACCCATTCAGCATGCGGTCTAACTAGCTGGTTCTTGGGCATGGGGTGCTGTGGACATCTGGGTGGATGGGTGCTACGGAGGATGAGATGGGGGTTCCATGGAGAGAAGTGGCAGCGTCGTCAAAGAAGGATGGATAAGGTGACCTGTGGATTTCCAGGAGAGGAGAAGCGGCAGCGTCGTCGAAGAGGGATGGAGAAAGTGATCTGTGGATTTCTGGGCGAGAAGCGGCAGAGTCTTCTAAGCGTAATGGAGAAAGTGACCCGTGGATTTCAGGGGCACCAGCGCCAGCGTCATCGAAGAGCAGTGGCGAAGATGGCCTGTGGGTTTCCGGGAGAGCAGCGGCAGCGTATTGAACGAGTAGTGGAGAAGATGGGCTGTAGATTTCCGTGAGAGCAGCGGCAGAGTCGTCGAAGCATAAACGAGGAAGTGGCCTGCGGGTTCGATGGGTTGGCTGATATTTGTTTTGCTTTGTGTGTACATCACCGAATTTCTTCTTGACATAATAAGGCTTACGTGTATTCAAACCCTTAGCCTTTGGTGTCAGCAGAAGGTTTTCATTATTAGCCTTAGCCTATCGCTTTGGCCTTGGCTTGGAAACGGCTGCCGCCGCCGCCGCCGCCGCCTTTCGCTTTTTCTGCATGACAGGCACGGCAGAGGCGAGTGGCTTCTTGCGTCCGTAGAATCGGGGTTGATCCATGGAAGCAGATGGCACAATGCAGTATCTGGACAAGGAAAAGTTCAGATAAAGATCATCGAGTGGTAGGCTATGCAAAGTGTGTAACCTTTTATGCATGGCGACGAGGTACAGGTGTTGAAAGTGGGCGTACTCCAATGTGCGTCATTAACGTATAAATACACCATCCATTTTTTGGATTCACTGCACAATGAATACACATCGACTAAACATCGAATATACATTCTTGTGTTTGTATTTCTTTCTACTCGCAGCAATGCCTGTTAAAAAGATTTCAAAGGATCTCAGCATGAGAATTAAGGAGATGTACACGAGCGGACAACGAATTGCAGATATCCAACGCTGGTTAGCTGCTTCTGGCCTCGTTGTGCCATCAACGACCGTGTACTATCATGCACACGGAAAAATCAGACAACACATGAGTACACCAATGGTAACTAACGCGTAAGTATATTTATATAACAATATAATACAGTATATATATTATTGTTTATATTGCTGCATATTCATAGAACTATATATTGTGTAGATCTATCTAATTTTATAGTTATTTCGGTATATTTATATAACAACAGTATATATATTGTTTTTATTGCTGCATATTAATAGAACTATATTTTGTATAGATCTATCTCATTGTATACTATTTTTACTGCAAATGATGTGCTGTGCTTGTGGACTACTGCACTGTAACTTACCGGATTGTTGTTTTTCTGTACATTGTAGGGAGACAACTCTTCTGGTTGACAAAATAAGTGAAGAAAATGATGAGTAGAGTGCATTAAGGGTAAAATACACTCTGCAGCAAAATCACAATCTCACTGTATCCGAGACCAGCATAAAGAAGATGAGACGCAGAAATGGATTGAAATATGGACGTGTGAGATTAGTACTGGACAGTACAGGAGATAAAAGTGTTGTTTAAGAAACTGTACTGTACCTCTAAAATTATTTATTCCTTGTCATTACAGAGCGTACTCTATGATAAGGGATGTTAGCAAAATCAAGAGAGTGGTACAGGCCCAGGCATGGATCGACAATGGAGAAATTTTCCAGGATTGCATCTTCACTGACGAGTCTACTGTTTCGCTGGAGAGATTTGCCACCTTTGCATTCCACAAAAAAGGTCGCATATCTATGAAGCCGCGTCCAAAACACCCAGTGAAGATGCATGTGTGGGGTGCCATCTCTAGGCGTGGAGTTGGAAGGGAGCGATCCAATCGGGTACACCTCATACAAGTAAAAAACGTGAAAAAGCACTGATGCAATATATAATCTTAAAATCAATAATTGATTCTAAACAACTTGTCTTTAAAGGAGTGAGTTACTTATACAAAAGTAATGTTAATCATAAAGTACAACCAGGAGGTGTGTAGGTAGTTGTTCTTCCTTTCAGATGTGTAATGGCACCACTCTGCTTTCACACAAGGAGACTGTTCCAGATATTCAGCTCCCAACAAGGTATATGAAAAAACAGAAGACACAAAACGGCCCAATAGTGCAGATTGCAATTCACTTGATTTATATCAAAAAGAGGTAAGAGATGTACTCACACTAAGTACAAGGGTTCTGTACATGTAATGGTTTCTTTGGCATTTAAATGCTGTCTGTCTTAGCGGTGTGTGCTCCCGAGTCTTCTCCCCTTCTCCTCGCTGTGCCGCCGGCGGTGGTGTGTGACGTCACGTCCGGTTCGCGGGTAACCGCATCCGATGGAAAGGGATGGCAACCAGCAATGCTGAGGGGTCTGCGGGAGCGTCCTAGCTTTCGGTGTCTTCTCTTGGAGGCAGCTGCTGCAAACTCATTGGCTCTACGCGTTTCGCTGTGGTACACAGCTTCGTCAGGAGAAATAAATGACTAGTGTGGATGTCATGTATTTATATGATGTTCTCTAATTGCTTTACTAGTGATAGTCCAATCTAATTAAACATTACATAATTAAACCCACAGGATTGCCTTTACATAGGCACAATTCTTTCTGTGGTCCAAAAATAAGAAAAATAAAATAAAATAGAAATGGTTTCATTTATAGTACTCTTGAGTACAATTAAAACATGATAAAATAAACAATATTTAATAACATATAAAACTAAAAACTAACAACAAAAAAAAAAAAATAGGAGACTGCTGTGTTTGGTATAAAAAACCCTCTATTAGTAATATCTATTCAATCATATTTAAAAGTTGTTCTTGGTAAAAGTAAATCTCGTTAGATAATAAGAAAAATGAAATAATATTTGTAGCAAGGTGCATATTGGAGGGAAAAAGAGAAACAGAGAGAGGTTATCAGTTTCATTAGTAACATCATATCTATATAAAAACGTTATATTATCAAGATCATATTTTTATTAAAAATTGGCAAGGTCAGAATCAGCTCTACTAGCTTTATATTCTAAAATAAGATTGTATAATGTATATATAATTAATATAGTTTACGAAAAATTTAAAAAAATACTTGGTGTAATTTATATCTCTACATTATAGTTTTCTATATAGAATAAATATCACATGACACACATTAATGAGAAAGTGCAATAGACGCAATAAGATAATATTATTTTCAAATATTATTAGATAATTATTAATTTAATTATTAAAAAATTGAAAAAATTAAAAAATTAATAAGACACAATAGAAAACGGCATATCTTGAAAAATAAAAACAAGCAAAGTTAATAGTTATAAAAGCATTAGGTATGTAGGAACGGTAGGATCTCAAAGTCTGAATTTAAACCATTTGGAATCAGTGTCTTTAATTTGTGGATCCAATACATTTCTCTCTTGCTTAGATCCACCTCTCTACAGCGTCCCCTCCAATGTTGTTGTACATTTTCAATAGCGATAAATTTAAGGCTATCTGGGTTTGAATGATGGTATTTAGCGTAATGTTTAGAGACGCTGCGGGTTAAAATGCCCCTTCTTATGTTACTCAAATGTTCGATGATGCTGGTACGTATAGGTCTAGATGTTTTTCCTACATATTGTAGCCCGCAAGGGCACTCAAGGACATAGATCACAAAATTTGTATGGCAATTCATGTATTGTTTGATTTTAAATGTTTCTTTGCTTCTATTACTAATAAACTTTGTTTTTTCTTGCATTTTGTGCTGGCAGGCCTTGCACGATGCGCATCCATAAAAACCTGTTAAATTCTTTAGCCAGCTCTGATTTTCTCCTTTTATGTTTCTTAAGGCGCTTGGTGCTATTAAATTCTTAATATTTTGTGCCTTTTTAAAAATTATTTTTGGATTTTCAGGTAAAATTTCATTCAAAATGCTATCTGATTTTAAAACATGCCAGTGTTTACGAAGGATTTTTCCTATATTTTTTGCTTCTTTGTTAATAGTGGTAAGGAAGGCAGTATCATATATGTTTTTATTTTGATTAAGAGACTTTTTCTGTGATTCCAAGACTTCCTTTCTTTGTAGGTTTTTCGCCTTTGTTAATGCCATATCTAAAGTCTCTTGGCTGTAATTCTTTTCTACAAAGCGTTTCTCTAACACTTTACACTGGTCTTTAAATATTTTCTCCTCGGTGCAATTTCTCCGTAGTCTCCCATATTGACTATAGGGAACTCCGTCCATCCATTGATGGTGGTGGCAACTAGATCTAAGAATTAAATTGTTGCAATCAACATTTTTAAAATGTGTTTTAGTTTTTATTGCACCTTCTTCTATGTATATATTTAAATCAAGATACTCTATAGAACTTTCGCTTATTGTGTGTGTAAATTTGAGATTAAAATTATTTTGGTTAAGGTTAAAAATGAATTGTTCTAGACTTTGCTTATCCCCCTGACATATTAAAATGATGTCATCAATGTAGCGCCGCCATAGGACAAGGTTATTCCCCAGCTCGCCATTGGACCAGATGGTTTGGTCCTCCCACAATCCCATAAAGAGATTAGCGTAGCTGGGGGCAAACCTTGTTCCCATGGCGGTGCCACATTTCTGAACATAAAACACCTTATCGAATAAAAATAAATTTTTCTAAAATGAATGTGATGCTATCAAGAAGGAATCTTATTTGCAAATCATGCAATTCCGGATCGTTCCTAAGAAAATGTTCAACGGCTTGGAGTCCTAAATTGTGAACAATAGATGTATATAACGAACTCACATCAATAGTTGCCAACAGATACTCTTTTTTCCATACAAAAGTATCTAGGATTTTTATAATGTCAGACGTATCTTTCAAATATGAATTCATCTCCTTTACATACCTCTGGAGGAAGCTATCTATGTAGGCTGACAGGTTGGACGTAAGTGAGTTAATTCCCGAAATTATCGGCCTACCGGGTGGATTCTCAAGACACTTGTGGATTTTTGGTAAAATATAAAATATTGTATGTCACACGCTTGTGCCTTATGCACTGTACTGTACTACTGTGCAGTTTTTTGAGCACTTTTCATTTCTTGTTATAGGAATCATGAATAAAGCTTTCTTCCAAGAGAAAATTGTGCCTGAGATTATGGAATACATCACACGTGAGTTCCCGGATGGTCACCGTTTCTACCAGGACAACGATCTGAAGCACACCGCGTCAACAGCGCATATCCTTGAGCGCGGTATCAACTGGGTGAAGACGCCAGCGGAGTAAGTGCGGTAACCGTGTCTCATTTTTTCCCACTGTTTTTACTGTGTACTGTATCTCTTAAACTAATTGTCCTTTTTTTCCCCCTCCAATGACAGATCGCCAGACTTCAATCCTATCGAAATGGTCTGGCATGAGCTGAAGGACCATATCCGAAAAGTCGTGAAACCCTCCAAAAAGGATGAGTTGGCGCAAGGCATACTGAGTTTTTGGAACGATGTACTCACCTTGGAACGATGCAATAAATATATTGACCATATTGCTACTGTGTTGCCCATTGTGATTGCGCGTAATGGGCAAGCATCAGGAAGGTAGTATGGTATAGTACTGTACTGTAGTATTGTAAGTACAGTATGATACAGGTAAGTATGGCACAGATTTTTTCTTTCTTGGTAGTCAGAGTATACAGTAGTTCCAGTATAGACTAGTTTGATAGTACAAACTGCATACTGTAGTCCAATATGGAGTAGCTATACAGTACACAATGCCATAATACAGTATGCACCTAACTGCTCAATTTTTTATTTCCAGAGAAAGCAGCACCAGCCATCTGGTTACAAAGTATTTAACAGTAGTCACAGTATACAGTAGTTCCAGTATAGACTAGTTTGACAGTACTACACAGCACACAATGCCATAATACAGTATGCACATAACTGCACTAATTTTTTGTTTTCTTGTCTTTTCAGAAAAAAAGGATGGACTGGGGGAGAGGGGGGTATCGTGTAAAGTCTGTGAACTGTTTGTACAGTTTAGTGTACAGTATCTAAACTGCAGTCATGATGTACACAAAACCTCTCCTCTCAATGAACTACTGTACTGTACACAGAATGAGGAAGAAGATAAAGACGGAAAAAATTATATTACTATATATATATATTATTATATATTATATATGATTAATTAATATTATTATTAATGTGCATTATTCAGGATTATCCACCGGCCCTCAATTTCCATCTGACAGAAGAACTAAATAAAGACTGCATTTTGTATTATTCATGATTATTTTTATATTTGTTTTTTTTGTTCCTGATAAAATAAAGTAAATATTTATTTACATTCATGATAATCATAATCATTGACAACCCCCCCTCCCCACCTACACCAAAGAAAAAGAAAGAATGACAAAAAGTGGTAATTTACAGCATCAACAACATGAATCAGATAATGTTTTTTTTACAGTGCTGTGCAAATCAGATTTACATATCAAATTCGAGAAGGGATTTTCAAAAGCGTTACCGTAAACAAAGCCTCAATGGGTAGGGGTTGTGGATGGGTGAGTCATGCACAGTAATCATCAGCTAGCTCCCATCCCAAAGAGGATTACACGCAGGCGCAGAGAGATGGTGCTCAGCTAGGGACGGATTAAAAACACAATGGCAAGCTTCAGAAACTGAATGACTCTGTAGAGGTGTCTGTCAATAAGAGTTTCAAATCCTTGAGCGAGCCTTGTGTGTGTGCGTGGGGGAGGGGGGTACAGGGTACAGCTGCATGAAGGATTAGCGGTACTGCAGTTAAAAGAAATGGCATATTTTCAAAAGGCAGGTTATCATAATAATTTGATCCCTACACCCCCAAATACAGTACATAAAAAGCACACAAATCAACCATGTGCAGTCAAATGCACAGTGTCGCAGTCAAAAGCTATAGCACAGATTGAATATCGTAATATCAAGAAGGTTTAGGCAGGCTTGTGTGGAGAAAATAAAAATAAAAAATGAGGAGAAACAAATATATATTTTTTTTTTGGTCACTCACTCTTGAACTTCGCAAGCAAGCAGTCGTGAATTTACAGACGCATGCTTGTGGAGAAAATAAAAATAAAAAAATAAAATAAAATAAAAAATCACTCTTGAACTTCGCAAGCAAGCAGGAATGTGATTGAAACCAGAAAGACACACATTCAAAGGAATGGTGTGGGAGAGGTGTACTGCACTGTAGAGAAGATAAGAAGTTGAAATACCCTGCAGTGCAGTAAATTATCCTGTGTGTGTGCGGGGGCGAGCGAGGGGAGAGCGATGTATATGCCGAAATGTGATACTGTTACAGTACTGTACACGCCTATGTGTTTCAACAATTTTCAAATGAGACATACAGCACTGCAAATGCATGTATAAATATGCAAATTTACAATTACTGCGCGTGCACACGCAGACTGTGTACTGACGTAGGTTGAACTGCTAAAGTATTAGACTTAGAAGACAACAGCTCGCGAACGCCCCCCTGAGTTTTTAGACAGTATTGCAGTATTGCAGATAGCGATAATAAAATGCTAATATTACGAGTGCTAAAATACCGCAATACACTCTGGACAAAAAAAAACAAAATGCATCTGTCCACGGTTATCAGAGTTGCGCAATACGGAAGCACGACGATAAAGGCGGCCGCTACTGTAGATAAGAAGTTGAAATACCTTGTGTGTGTGCGGGGGCGAGCGCTGTATGATGGATTATCAGTTCAAAGAAATATTTTCAAAACGTCATCATAATGTTTAATGCGCCGAAATGTGATACTGTAACACGCTTATGCGTTTCAACAATGTTCAAATGAGACATAATGTATAGTACACGCATGCGCATACAATAAACAGTATGAAAAGAAGTAAAAGTATTGATTACTAAATAATACATATACTGTATAAATGTGATAATTTTATATTCAAAGAAGACGCAACGTTATTTTTTTTTAATACTGAATAAATCTTCAAATTTATAATTACTGCGCGCGCACACACAGACTTGCAGAAAATGTACGGCTGTACTGTAGGTTGAATTGCTATTAGACTTTTAAGACAACAGCTCGCGAACGCCAACCTGAGTTTTTAGACGGTATTGCAGTATTGCAGACAGCGCTAAAAATCAGGGCGCTAACATATCGAAAACCACTCCGGAAAAAAAGTAAACAGATCGTGTCTGGCCGTGGTTATCAGAGCGGCTCGGCTATGGCCGCATTAGGATAAAGGCGGTTGCAGCTGTAGGTATCCATTATTGAGTCTGGAAATCGCAACCGCTAGGTCAATTGAATCAAAGGCTGCGGTTTTCAGTCTCAAGTGGTTATCGGATATATAGCAGAGACTGCGACTATTCTAACACAAACCAGTGGTAATCGCCAAAAAGACCCAGGTACACCCAGGTACATGCTGGATACATGCCTTAAACTAGACCCAGCATTTCTGCATTGATTAATGGCCCATCAGATTAACAGCGGGGGTCCCTGGCAGTCCCATTCAAACTGAATGGGGCCCCTGCTGTGTTAATCCTATAGGTCATACGGCAGAAATGCCTTAAACTTGCCTTAAACTAGCCAGGTTACACCCAGCACATACCTAGAACGTAACCGGGCTAGTTTAAGGCAAGCTTTAGAATAGTCGTGGTCTCGTCTGTAATGTATCACCGTCCAGGTTAGAAGCGTAACTTACAAGGCAGCCGGCAATTGGCGTGGGAACTCGGTCAATTGATGTGGGAACTCAGTTAACCGCAAGTCAATTAACGTGAGATGCCCATAGCCCAGCATTGCCAGCTCCAGGAGAAGCCCTAACTCGGGAACGGGAAGGGCTAGCACCCTGAAATTTGGTGTGCAGTCCCAGAGTAACACCCCAAGCACACACATATTAAAAGTATAACTTTAGGACAAGTAAAACATGTACTTTTAATAAAGTGTACTTTTGGCTGCAGTTTTAAATGTACAGGCAGGATGAGTTTTTTTCTACTGTCATTGTAATGCACCCAGGGACCAAATGTTTTAAGACCCATGAGCTGGGGCACTTTCCTATGCAGTAGGTAAAATAATAGGTGTGTACTCAGCGCTGGTTCAATGACAATAATGGATATTAAAAACCTTTGATAAAGAGTCCAATAGGTAGTCCTGGAGCTGCCTTTAAAAGATATTTCTGGTATCTTCTACCCAGAGATGGAGTGAAGGCTGGAAAAAAATATTTTTCTGGCGCTGAGGTGTGGTAGAGATGAGTGGATTTATGATTTCTTCTGATGAACAATGACCTCAGGAAAGGGAGAAAGAAAAAGACAAGACATGCAGGGAACCTTGGTTAAAAACCATGGATGACAATTAATAAACATATAATAAACATTCATTGATATTAATAAAATAATTAATGAACTGGTGCCTAGGCACTATCCACACTGTGATGGTTAGGAACAATGTCCAGCAGTCCTGTTCTTTGCTCCGCCTGATCTAAAATTGGAAACCCGAAGACCAATACAGGTGACGTCATCAGGCCGAGGAGATCGGGTGTATTCCAGTAAGCAGCGCTCACAGGAACACAGAAACAGATCCCCGGCAGCAGATGCGGACATTTTACAAGGCGGACGGCGACATCAGAGGCCAAGACCACCAGCACCAAGTGCTTATACATTGCTTTTATACTACTTACCTGTGGTGAGTAGGTTTCCAATTTTAGATCAGGCGGAGCAAAGAACAGGACTGCTGGACATTGTTCCTAACCATCACAGTGTGGATAGTGCCTAGGCACCAGTTCATTAATTATTTTATTAATATCAATGAATGTTTATTATATGTTTATTAATTGTCATCCATGGTTTTTAACCAAGGTTCCCTGCATGTCTTGTCTTTTTCTTTCTCCCTTTCCTGAGGTCATTGTTCATCAGAAGAAATCATAAATCCACTCATCTCTACCACACCTCAGCGCCAGAAAAAGATTTTTTTCCAGCCGGCACTTTCCTATGCAGACTTCATAGACCCCCTGTTGAGGCAGAGCCTGTGAGTCTAGGGAAGTGTTGCATATGAAAGCCCCAGAGCCAGGATGTGTGAATTAGCTGGGATGCCCGCTGAATGGGAGATCCTGTTGGCCATCTGGGCTAGTTCACACCCTGAGTCCCACTGATGCCAGGTAAAAAGGGGAGTGTACATATGTTAAGCAGCCAACGTGGCAATGTCGCACAGGCGCTGTATTAACCGGAAATCCCTATAGTGCCCACTCTGCAAACTGTGGGCAAGTTGGGGATTGGTGAATGGGAAAATTAACATGAGAGGGACTGGGTGGGTATGTTGGAGATATGATCTCAGACCCTATATACATGCCCCTCGAACTAGAAGACCCGTTGTCTTTCGTCTTTGTTCTACAATGTAAACGAAATTCCACTTTGCTTCTACAAGCGGATGAGAGCAGCAGCAACGATTCCTGAATGCAATTAGTTAACTACAATGGAACCAAGGACACAACTCTGCTTCAGGATTTCGTTAGTGCTGGGGGTTATCAAACAAACCCCAACGGACCAGAATTAACTTTGCCATATTCATGGATTTATTGGGCTGGCACTGTGCGCCCGTTGCAAAAGGACACGCATTTTAAAAGACAATATTCCGGTGCTTTGTTTTACTTCTGGACATTCTATCCCATGCTCTCCGTCAGAAAGTGTTTTTGTCAAGTATATTCTAAGGTTGTCGTTTGTCTGTCTATCAAGGAAATAAATGTCAGTTTATTTTGCTCACCTTGTGTGCTCGATCTAGTTCCCCAAAATATAAAATTGTTGATCAGGTCAGTCAAACGCGACAACATTTCAGTAAGAGGAGCTTAGAAGATTCAAAGATTGGAAAGCAGAGGTGACGAAGTGCAATGCTGCGCTTGAATAGTTCCAGATCTACTCACTGTGGACCACAGTGTGGAGCCAAGGAGAATCCGGTCCAGGTGTCTCGTCAGAGGCCGAAGAAATAGTACAATCATGTGCAGGATGTAGCGGCCATTGAAATGAAGTCTGAGAATATTATTGACTAGAACTCAAGAAAAAAAATGCGTGGAAACTAACCGATCAGGTTACATATGCGAACTTTGTCACAGACAGTTTAGCATTATAACATAATTTGCTAGTGCAATTATATTGTATATTATGCCTCTAGAGTACGCTGTGCATTAATATTGCAATATTGTATTTTCACTTCTTTGAAAATATTTGTAAGACCCCAAATAAATATACATGGTTGATAGCCCTTAATAATATAACAAGATTTGAATCTTCTAAATGTATTGGTAGCTTACAGTATATTTCACAATGTCAGGTAGTGGCCTTTTTGTAAAATATATCCATGGTCGCTCACCCCAGAAGGTGTAAGCTTTGGGGGAGGATATGTGACATAGTCCTATGATAGTGGGCACATTTCTTTCATATTTATAGAAGAAAGTGCAGACTTAGTATGGAAGTAATCCGCTCCACTAAGGCTGGTGGATAGGACATCCATACCAGACTTTAAAATTGTTCTGGATTCCCTCATCTTCTCTCCTAATTAAGGAACAAGAATATATTGCAGTGATGTTTGCTGCTCCAGTCTCTCTCTTAGAGCCTGGAGGCTGGGAGGAAATTGCTCCCCAAGATCTAGTCGGGGTAGATAGCCCCTCAACATGCTGCAGCAACTGAGGATTTTGTAACCAAAATGGGCTCGATCTTTATTATAGAGCCTGGTTACCCTCTCCCATCCCACCTCCCCCCTCAAGATGAAGACTCCAGGAAAGCTACCAAAACAGGTGGCTTTCTGAGCCTGACAAAAGTTGAAGTTGCCAGAGTAGAATAGAATCTTTCTGGCTGGATAATATCCATAATTGGATAATTACTTATTCAGTAGGAACACATCTCATAATAATTATGATATTGCAATGAGTGACTACATATATATAATAAGCTAGTTATAGATCATAAGCTATAAAAAATATATAAAATATATATGTGAGTTAGTATCCATGAATAGAGAAAATATGACCATTGAATAGTCTGTGGAATATATGGAGCTAATATGCAAATGAATGAATATATATGCTGATGTAACCGTAATATGCAGTTACTGAATAAGTAATTATCCAATTATGTCCATAGATTAATGTCTTTATTAAAATCTCCTCTTTTTTAATCAGTTTTTAATTATTTTCAAACATTTTGTTTTTCTTCATTGAAACATAGAGTTGCTTATAGTATACATCAGTTATTATATATATATTCTAGCCTACATTTCTGTGTATTGAATGAATGACAGCGATCTGTTTGATTAATAAAGTTTTTTTCTTGTTAGATAAAGTTTTTTCTTGTTAGATAAAGATTTTTGTGAATGTTTGTGTTTTCATTCAAGGGTGCATAGACAATAGAAGAGTTCTATTCACCGCCAGTGCTGCCACTCACCTCGCCATGCTCCTCTATTGGTCCTTATACCAAGATAGAGGAACCAATGAGCGAGGGATGGGCGGGTCTTCCTGTTGGGGATCTCCTTCAAAGGTCAGCATCCGAGAAGGGTCTTTACTCTTTGACAAAGTGCAGTAGATGCACGAAACGCATCAGAGTTCCTTCTCAAGATGATTTTTTCTTTTTAATCAATGTCTTTGCTGTTCATTGCTGTTCATTAAATTTTTGTACCGAAAATCGTTACCCAGCTTCCGTTTCACTTCCTGCTTCCGGAACACATGAGGCACTTGCTGGCACGCTGTGCACCACCATCTTTTCCCCCTATCCAGGGTGATCTTCTACTACTACACATGCCGGGATGAGAGCACGCCAGGGCCAGAAGGACCACATTTATAAGGGTTGTGAGTAATATGTCTGTGACACTGCAATAAGGGTTGTTGTTGGAGTTATTATTTAGATAGGGGTCAGGGTCCCTAGTTCAATTAGGTTCCCTTGACATCCCTTTTCTATGTCTTACCCACACCCCTAACAATGAGCATTATTGACCTTACTACAGTTTTTACTCATCACATTTACCTGGATCCTCCAACAAAGATGCATTTGATATGAAATGATGATTATGCTATATAGATATTAATTATTTCCAAGGAGAATCACATTATTTAACTTTGAACACTGGCAGAGAAGTCTCTTCTCCATTTACCTCTACACTGATACGTTGTAGCAACACACATGTCCCACCCCCCAACCACCTGAGGTATCCACCCCTGGGTTTTGGGACACTGACTACTGGGGACAAAAAAGGCTGCAGGGGATTGGGGCTGCTGACTGCAGCAATGAAAGACCATAGTTCTTAAACTGCAGGTCCATCCTCTGGGGACAAGGCAGCCAGCCCAATAACCTCTGGTTGGTTATCTTAGTCACGGTGTCTGTCGGGACATTGTACCGGGTCACTAAATCCCTATAGTACTTCTGCATGTCACTGATCTCCCTGTCTAACCTTTGTCACGGTAGACCAGGTCTTATCTACAAATTAATACCGGGATTCTGCACTGAGCACACAAGTTGAGTAAAATAAATTATCATTTATTTCTTTTCGGACAGACACACAAATCTTCACAATATACACTCAATAAAACACTTACTGGGATGGGGGAACGAAATCAATTGTCCTTGGAACGAAAGAAAGTCTCTTGCACCCCTGCACGCATGCAAGTGGGTGCGCACAATGATCCGTGTAGCAGTTCCTGGCTAGGGGCACAAGTTGCCACCCCTATATTTCCGCCAAAAGGTAAAAGTTTGTTCAGTTCTTACAGGATTCATTCGGAAACCCTTAGCTCTAACGAATTCCAGAAGAGGGGGATGATCCTTGGTTACGTTATTATTAACCCCTCACACTCCGGAACCACTGACACTGGAACTTGGTCAAATCGTTGTCAAATCAGATGAAGGAAAAAGGAATGCCAGCGTGTGGGTTAAATATGTGCTCTAATGTGAAAAAACACTATGGGCCTCATGCAGTAAGCGACGAAAAAGTGCTCTCGGCAGGTGTTCATTATCGGCATGATTTTGCCGATTTCCCCTCGCCGTATGCAATAAGTGCCGAATCCCTTCCGAATCAAGCCGAAAACATTTGTTCCCACTATGGCGATGATTTGCCGATCACACACAGGTGTATCGGCGTGCATGGCGAGGTCGTGTTAGGTTCGCCAATGAAACGTCTTTCTGAATCTGCCGAAGCAAGCATGTTTTTGATTGAGCAGCCCATTTAAAGGCAGCGTGTATTTTTATTCATTCTCTGTGTTGTTGGGAGAAAGAGACACACAGAGCTGGGCGATTTGCATATTTCATATTGACAGAGAGAGTTGCTGTGTATTGTGATAGGTTTGTCCTGTGTTGTTTTGTTAACATCTTTGTGTTGTTTTCAGTTTGTAAGTGTTCAGTGCGATTGTGTTTACATTTCTTTTCTGTTCTTTGTGAGTGCTAGAGGTATGGCCGAAAGGCGTGGGAGGAGTAATGCTGGTGTGAGTGGTACTGGTAGTCGTGTGAGTACGCGTCTGAGTAAACGTAAGATTCAGGGGAGTGCTGTTGCTACTAGTGTGAGTGGTGTTGCTTGGAGTGCGAGTGGTATTGCTGTGCGTGCGAGTGCTGGTGGACGCTCTGTTGCTGGTGCTGCTGGGGTGTCTGTTGCTAGTGCTGCTGCGGAATCTGTTGCTGGTGCTGCTGGGGTGTCTGTTGCTGGTGGTGCTGGGGTGTCTGGTGGTGGGGTGGTTGGTGGTAGGCCGCTTTTGGAGTCTCTTCCATTGGAAGAAGGAGAGTCCAGTCAGCAGCAGCCAAGCTCTGTGGCTGGACGTGGTCGGAAGAAACGTGTGGAGCGGCCACGTAATCCTCGTTTCAATGATGAGGAAAACAGAGTTCTTGTCACAGGGATTTTGGAGCACTATGACTCTCTGTATGGGCATTTAGTAGGTAAGTCAATATTTGCATTGATTGTTCAAATACATTATCCTATCTCATGTGACATGTGTTGATATCAAACTATTAATCTCTAATATCAATCAATTCAAGTTAATTGTTACACACTTAATCCTTCATGCTTTATAACGACCATAACAATCGGTCAAAAAAGTTTGCCAATGGTCATAGAATATTCATGCAAGCTTCCTTAGATTTGTATGTTTCCACGTAAATGCTCATGTGGTACACATATTCAACCTAAACCAGCATGTTATGTATCTCTTTGAACAGGTAGCAGTTTTGTAAAATGTTCGTCTTTCTATTCATTAGTAAGGTCATATATTTTTTATGTCTTTCAAGGACGGACAAGTTCAGCCTCCAGAAAAGAAATGTGGGAGCAAATAACATTGTCTGTGTCTGCGTATGGGAATCATGTCAGGGGCCGCACAAATTGTCGGAAGAGATTTGATGATATCAAGGCGAATTTAAAAAAAAAAATCCAAGCACAACGGATGCATGCTTCTGCCACTGGAGGTGGGCCGCCAGCACAAGCTCTAATGTTAACTCCATTGGAGGAAGAGGATGCGTGAAAAATGTCTTCCTGTCATCGTGGAGGGTTTGCCAGGGGACAGAGATATCGGAATTTATTCATCTCAATTTCCAGCAGGTGACAAATGTTACTGTACTACGCGTGTCGTATGTTACAGTTGTTATCTATATTTCCGCTGAAACTTATTCTTTGTTCAAAATATAAACATACCTACATATATATCTGTATATATGTCTCTCTCTCTCTCTCTCTCTCTCTCTCTCTCTCTCTCTCTCTATATATATATATATATATATATATATATATATATATATATATATATCTTTATGTATATCTATATATATATATAGTTGTCAAAATATATATATTTTGACATATTATATATAATTATTATATATATATATAATATCTATGTGTGTTTGGAAACATGTATTGGCTCAGCTATCGTTGTTTAGATCATTATGAGTCAACATACACCACTTGACCTGCATGAAGGGATTATGTGTAATGATCTTCCAAAAAACACACTACAACCTTCTACTTTACAAAGCATTCAACATCTTTCCCCTATAGTTGAAAGCTGAATGTATGTTCGAATCTTTTTTCAAACAATTGGTTAACATGCATAACCACAAAGCACACCCGCAGTCATCCTTTGTCACAGTAATGTTTAACATCACTGTGTTCTTCGTTATACTGTGTCTGTGCACACAAATGCATAATTCACTATTTCATGTATGTGTCGATACATATACATATATACATATAATATATATATAATACTTATAATCTATGTTACACCTATAAACAGGCCATTACTGCCTAATCAAGTCTTGCATGGAATATTGTGCATTCAAAGGCGAACATAAAGAATTTGCACAAACAAATTTCGTTATGTTTTATTAAAGCTCATTTTTCGCTTCATGTAGTATAATGTGAGCATAAATAGGAACATGTACCATATGGTGTTTAATAGTGTTCATATGTAGCTCACTTCATATTTTTATTTCGCACATGTACCGGTGTGTGAAACCAGCTGCAATTAATATGTAATCACAGCATAGAGGTGAACAGAGGGGGTGGGGTCAGGCACAGAGCCAGATCACAGGGTCATGGTAGGGTCAAGTCTTGTGGGACGACTTACAGATGGTAGAACCAAATAAAAGGTCAGGGTGGTGTCACATCTTGGGGGAGGGACTACAGTTGTTAGAAGCTGACAAGGTGAACAGAAGTTCATCACATTCGTTTGAAATGGTAATTATCTGAATACTTTCACCCACCAGTCCACGAGATATGAAAACGTACGTTAGTTATTCGTTCACTCATATCTTATTTTAACCTTATAAATACGCCACCTTCTCACACCAGTACCATCTGTGAGCGACACACTGCATGTGTTGCTGAGTGTCAGCCACATTGAGCGCTACACCTGCTTCTCTTAAATGTTCTGACCGATCTCTAAAAACATTCATACACATTTCCACAATTAGGTGCTGAATTATAAGCAGAGTCAACTTTGCTTTCATGGCAGTGATTTACATTATTGTAGCTATATTAATACCCAACATATGCAGTGTATGTACAACAGATCAGTTAATTTTATAACGCATTCCTTTATACATATCTGCATTAACATTGTATGTATGTTGTATGGTGTTTAAAAGAAATTGGACGATTAGTTTCACATGTACATTTGTGTTAAGATGGATAATTTACAGATTGCCCTAACCATACAATTGTGATTTCGTAACGGGATGCTGACATTTAGCCATAAGTACTCCCACTACAGATACTTAATATTAATTAAGTACACATGACAAATTCGGATGTTATTCTTCTATATAGTTGGTCCGGCAGCTCCTGTGTCACCTGTGGCACGTCACACAGAAGACGTGTATAAGGTGCAGGCCATATAATGTGTACTGCACCGACACACTTTATTCGAGCAAATACCCAGTATGTACCTGGCAGATACCTGGAATGCGCTGCTCCTCACCTCTGACAAGCCCCGTTGCGTTTGCCTTCCCAGCCTGGATTCATGCCTGGCTGACGGGCGGCTGATCTGTTAAATGATAATGATTAGGATTTAATAGGCTGCAATGCTTCGCGTGTCTACCAGATGGCATAAATTCATGAATTGTAATGCAGTATATATATATATACTGTGCAGTATTGCAGCCAGCGGGAATAAAATGCTTCAATCCCTGCCTGGAAAATAACCCAATGCACTCGGGCAGAGAACAGTCACAAACCTCAATACACCCGGGTATACCCGAATTCGTGGGACTAGCCGAGCTCGAATAAAGTGTGTCGCCAGTGTACATTGTAAGCATTTCATTTGCCATGCCAAATAAATGCCTTTCACATGTAATGAACTTCAGATCAGTTATTGACACAGGCGATGTAGTGTTTCATGACACAACATGTATTGTGTGTGTTTTCAAGTATCAGCTAGGAGATGTGATGTTATAACAAACTTTAATTCATTCTTCTTTCACACTGAGTCAAAACGTCATTGTTGCTTCAAGCATCATCTTTTAATTGGACACAAATAATACATTATGGAAACATGTTATGTGTTCACTATGAGAACAACTATCATTATAGGCTAAAAAAATGTGAAAGTTCCATGTCAGTTCATAATGTCTTTATTTATTTGTAGAACCAGATGTTTCCGCTCAAGGACAAATTCACTCAAGTGACCATGAAGTTGTTGACACTCCTGGATTAACACAGCATTCAAGTCCTTCTGCTCATGACACCTTCTCAGCTATTGCAGCTTCTGAAGAATGAATCTTGGGTGAAGAAAATCGTCGCCATTCAGAAATGATGTCAATGCATGAAAGGATGATGTCACTGCATGAAAGGATGCATTAAAGGTCAATATCAGAAATGTCACAAATAAAAAATGTCATCATCCAAGTTCCTAAAGAAATCCAAAATCTAAACAGGACATTACAAGCACTAGTTCTGAATGTAAGCCAAGCCAATCAGTTTAGGAGTACAGCAAGAGAACAACAATTCCACTTTAACCCATCAGAGGATGGATCTTAACTTGCTGGTAATTTTTCTCCAGAGTCATCACTTCTTCATTCCCCACTTCAGGATGATACCGGTACAGTAGGTGCAAGTTCTGTGCAGGTCCCTGTCAACATCCAACCACTTACATCATCTGTTCAAAATATTGAAACGACACCTACAAATGAGACACGCAAAAGAAAGTTTGGTCAACAATTACTAATCACCAGCTTTTGGAAGAAGACAAAAACACAAACACAAGAAAGTGCTCCACCACCACTGTTGCAATGTATCTCAAGTGTTTCACAACTGCCACAGCCCACACCCAGTGCCCCTGAAGTGCCACAGCCCACACCCAGTGCCCCTGAAATGCCACAGCCCACACTCAGTGCCCCTGAAGTGCCACAGCTCACACTCAGTGCCCCTGAAGTGCCACAGCCCACAATACTCAGTGCCCCTGAAGTGCCACAGCCCACACTCAGTGCCCCTGAAGTGCCACAGCCCACACCCAGTGCCCCAGAACTGCCACAGGCCAGTACAAGTGCTACAGTTAAGGCGAGAGTACTTGGCACAGGGAAAAGGCGAACACAACAGCCAACAAGCAGGCCTGTGACTCGCTCTCAAACGGATAAACAAAAATAAATAAGCACATTCACTAAATTCTTTTGTGTAGTGGTGTTGTTTACTGCAGACTCTTTCATGCATAGTGTATAGATGCTTGCAAACATTCAAGTATGTCTTTGAACATATGAATGTTAATAAATGCTCATTCACTGAATGAGTGAAGGCATATTTTAGAACATATGAATATCTGTTAATCCATTATGACACACTTTGCATGTAAATGGAAGATGACATTCACTTAGCTCTTGTTCAGTATGAGATGTTTCAGGTTTATTATTGTAATTTAGATTGTCATCTCATGCTAATATTATTTACATACAAATTAATGTAATTACCCGTATAACAGCCTACATTTTAATTGATTTTCCAGCTGATCTCCTCTCAGAGTATCTAGGTTCTTGCTTTGCTGCTCACCAGATTTCTTTGTAATTTCTTTAACTTCTCCCAGCGTGGGAGTCTGAGATAACCCAACCTCACAGGTGTCTGCTGCTTTCTTTGCATGCAATGGTCTTTTAATCAGATCTTCTGCTGCTTCTGCTATTAACCCCTGGGATGCTGGAAGCTCTGGAACAGATCCTTGCTCACAGTCTGATACACCCTGAGGTGGCGGGTGCGGTATCTTCCCTGGTCATCCTTATAATTATTCTTAAGGCTGGTGAGCTGGTTAAAACCCTAACAAAATCCTATCTGAGAATCCAAAGATTTAGAGACTGTTGATCATCTTGGGACTGGAACTATTTCTACTGGCTATCCAGGATTCCATCATTTTGGACTCATTAGGCGCCGGTATCTCTTTTTTGTTATATGCTGTCTATTCTGATTGTACTGTCAGTTTGTCACCAGGCTGCCTTTCCACCATAGGGCTCACCCTCAGAGTAGGGTCAATTGTTTAAATTCCCATTAGCGCTATTTCACATCACCTTCTTTTTTTTCTCTACATTTTAATGTTATGTTTTCTTGTGTCTTAATTCTGTAAGACATTACTTACCTTAATCTTCATTCATAGTTCATCATGTTGGCATGTGATCATGTATGATTTTTGGTTATAATAACAGATCTGAAAGTGTGTATGAATATATCTGTAGTCTATCTCTGTATCTCTATCTATATATGTATACACACACACACATTGTCTATCTTTCTGTGTGTGTGTGTATATATTTACTGATATATAGATATATATATCTCTGCCAGTGTTGTCTTCAAACAGGCCTTGTGTTAATGATATAGAAATGTTAGGACACTTGCTAAAATTATTGTATCAGTATGAGTGAGCCCCTAATTCAGTCAGCTGTATTGAACTTTGAATATGATTACAACAAGGCCTGCTTACACCCATCAATGCCTTTAGATTTGCACTGATATATAATCAGATCAACATTACAGGCCTTAATGGCTGCAAAGAGGCGTTGTTTGCTGTTAAATACAAGTTCTACACAGCTGACTCAATTAGGCCCTCAAGCATACTGACCAGTAATGTTATAAACTTTAATGAACTTTGAATAAAAGTACAACAAGGCCTGTTTGCACACATCAAGGCCTTGAATTTAGCAGTATATATATATATATATATATATATATATA